>JASVEL010002895.1:0-17255 GCA_032618575.1 Nicotiana noctiflora
ATGTGAAACTTTTGCCAAGGTGAAGATTTGTTGAATTTGGCAAAACCAAAGTCCCACATCGGTGGGTTCTTCATTTGGTTTGGAATTTCTCCCTATAAAAGAAGGCCTAATGTTTAGGATTTAAACACACCTCTCATTTGTCTTCTTATCTTCTTAAGGCATTTGTATCTTCTCTCTTTAGTATTATTTCACTTGTATTTGGAGTGGAATAAAATATTGGTTGTGTCCGAGGAGTAGGCAAAATTAGCCGAACCTCGTAAATTCCGGTGTTCTTTATATTGTTGCTTTATTGTCTTATTTATTATTTGGTGGCTGCCATAATTTTTGGTATAGTAGTTGTGACTCATTCACACTATATACATTTGGCTTCCGCAACAATATTCAGGTAATGGAATTAGTCCGATCATTTTGCACTCATGGTCATCTTTAAATTGTTTGTCGCACTGATCAGTGCATAAGATAGGCTTCCAGCTCATAGCTGAATTGTCTTACTGACAGCCAAACTAAGGCAGGCGACACGCTATAACCTGTTAAAATACACTGCATAGTAAATTTTATACTGTCAGCTCGTATAAGTTTAATCCTTCACTGATAGTAAGTTTTATCCTAGTTGAAAGTGGAGTGTTAGGTGTTTCCAGGGTTATATTCAGATTTAATTTCCCTGGAAATATGGCAGCTAATCTAACTATCTGAGTATTCTAGCTCAAAGTATGAGTGTTCCATTCTATTTGCTCTACCCTGCTCTAGGTGAAGTAGCAATGAAATATAATGTTATGACTTCGACTATCAGAAAATTCAAACAGGCTAAAATCCATCAAACGATCGAGTTGCTGAATGATTGGCTTTGGGCGGAAACTTCTAAAATGTCTGGAAATCAGTTGGTATTGCTCCATTTCCCGTTACTGTTTTTCTGCTAGTTTTAAGGTATTACTCCTACTTTATGACAGAATCAACATTTTGCTGTCCTTCTATAACTAAATCAATTTTTTAAGACAGACTAATATTCTGAATAGGAGGGAGTAGTATTTACTCAGGGGTGAACGGAGGGTATTTATGTGATTTGCATGTAATATGTGTTATTACTGTTATTTCGATTCAAGAAAATCATTAAGTTTGATGCATGACACTCCTTTAGGTTGACTTGCTCACGCACAAATCAAGTCAACAGAAAACTACAGAGAGTAAACCAAATTGGAATTTGTCTTGTTAGAGATTAAGGACTAAAGAAAAGAAAAAAAACAGAAACATCAACTTTGTTCAGACTTTAAAATGTCTGAAGTAGGAAAATTTGGTTATACTGTCTTGACTTTTTGAAAAATCAGCTAACTCCTTGCATTTGGTTTCTTCTTCCTTGTCTTTGCTTCATATTTCTTTGAGAGTGCCGGTCAAGATTATCTGTCACCTCCTGATTCCATTTATGAAGGCAACTCATCCTTCAGTTTCATTACTGCACTTAATAATATTGCCCTCACTATGAAAATAGCACTCCATCTACAGCTTTCGTTCGTCACCACACTAGTTGTATTTCTGTTCAGTATTAATATTTCAATTGTATATGGCCAATGTTTGGGTGATCAAAAAGCCTTGTTGCTTAAACTCAAGAATAGCTTTACGTTCGATTCTTCTTTGTCAACCAAACTAGTCAGGTGGGATCAAAACACTGATTGTTGTCAGTGGCCAGGTGTAAGTTGTGATCAGGAAGGTCATGTGCTTGTTCTCGAACTGGACAACGAAACAATTTCTGGTGGAGTTGAGAACTCAACCACTCTATTTGATCTTAAGTATCTTGAAAAGCTGAATTTGGCTTATAATTACTTGTACTCTACTCAAATACCAAAAGATATTTATCAGCTCACAAACTTGAAGTACCTGAATTTGTCATATGCTGGTTTTGAGGGGCAGATTCCAATGGAATTGTCAAGATTGACAAAGTTAGTGTTCCTTGACCTATCTAGCATCAAGTTAAAGCTTGACAACCCAGATCTGAAAACATTTGTTGGAGATCTATCAAATCTTAGAGAACTTTATGTTAACGGCGTGAACATTTCATTGAAGGGGAGTGATTGGTGCACGGCTTTATCTTCATCTCTCCCTCAGTTAACAGTGTTAAGCATGATAGGTTGTGACATTTCAGGCCCTCTTGATCCCGCCCTTCTAAATCTTAGTTTCCTTGAAATCATTCATCTCGATTATAACATGCTATCCACTGTCGTTCCAGAATTTCTAGCAAATTTTACAAAATTGACAACCCTCAGTCTCAGTAAGTGCAACTTGCGAGGTGTATTTCCAAGTAAAATCTTTCAAATACCAACTTTACAGAAGCTTGATTTATATGATAATGAAAACCTCACTGGAATTTTACCTGAATTTCCGAGGGATGGTTCATTAAGGGATGTAGACCTTAGCTACACGAGTTTCACCGGTTCACTTCCATATTCAATTTTTAACCTCACAACCTTAACCAAGATTGACTTAAGTTCATGCAATTTTAGTGGACACATTCCATTAACAGTGGAAAATCTCACAAACCTAGCCTATTTAGACTTGTCATTCAACAGTTTTACTGGTTTAATCCCACTGTTTCATAAGGCAAAGAAGCTCTATTACATTGACCTTTCTCATAACAATCTAACAGGTCCACTTTCTTTTGCTCATTTTGAAGGCCTTTTAGACCTTGGTCATCTAAAATTGGAAAAGAATTCCATCAGTGGGACAATTCCATCACTTCTCCTTTCCCTCCCTTCATTGCAGGTACTTCAACTTCAGAATAATCACTTCGGTGGAGAAGTCCATGAATTTGCTAATGCATCCTCTTCTGTACTGGAAACACTTGATTTGAGCAATAATCATCTAAATGGATCGATCCCTCGGTCTATCTTCAAACTCAAAAGGCTTTCAGAACTAATACTTTTGTCCAACTCGTTTGGCGGGAGCATTAGTATGCAAGTGATCAAGGGGCTTCCTAGATTAACTGTGCTTGATCTTTCTTACAACAACTTGAGAATCGATGTACAGGACAGTAATTCGACATCCTTTCCCTTTCCCCAATTGAGAGTACTTAGATTGGCCTCATGCAAGTTGCAGAAGTTTCCGGATCTTAAAAACCAGTCGAGGATGTCAGCATTAGACCTTTCAGTCAACAACATTCAAGGGGAAATACCAAGGTGGATTTGGAGAGTAGGGAATGAAGATCTGTTTCATTTGAATCTTTCTTACAATCTCTTTGATTCTCTAGAAAAACCGTACCCCATATCTACCACTCTTAAGATCATTGACTTGAATTCCAACAGAATCAAAGGAGATCTCCCCATCCTCTCTACTTCTCTTGTCTACTTTTCACTTGCCAATAATAGATTTACAGGGTCAATACCATTTACCATATGCAATCTAGATCAGCTTTTACTCCTCGATATGTCAAACAACTCCTTAAACAACAAAATACCTCCATGTATATTCCAAAAAGTTGACTCTTTCAAGGTACTAAATCTAGGTAGAAACAATTTAAGTGGAAGTATTCCTGATACATTTCCGCTGAGTTGCAGTTTACAAATTTTAGACCTCAGCAGCAATATTTTAGAAGGAAAAGTTCCGAGATCCTTGGAACGATGTGCATTTTTGAAGGTTTTGGAGGTTGGAAAGAACAAGATTCGAGATACATTCCCATGCATGTTGGCGAAATTACCTAGTTTGCATGTCTTAGTTTTAAAGTCGAATAAGTTCCATGGGAATCTCCAGTGTCCTATAGCTAATCAAACATGGCCAAGGCTTCAAATTGTAGATATTTCTTCCAATAATTTCAGGGGAGCTCTGATACCACAATACTTCTCGAATTGGAAAGGCATGATGCAGAGTAGCAATCCAGAGCCCAAGCACCAGTACTTGAATGTTGAACATTTAAACATATATTATCAAGCTAGAGTGACTGTAGTTCTCAAAGGTCGGGAGATGGAGATTGTGAATATTCTTGAAATTTTTACATCGATTGATTTCTCTTGCAACAACTTTCAAGGGGAGATACCTGAAGTACTGGGAGATCTCAAATCGCTATACCTTCTTAATTTATCACATAATGCTTTGACAGGAAGAATACCTCAGGCCCTTGCAAAGTTGAGTCAGCTTGCATCGTTAGATCTTTCAGTTAACCAGTTAAGTGGGAGGATTCCGGACGAGCTTGTAGGTCTCACATTCCTTTCATTCTTGAACCTATCTTTTAATCAACTTTCTGGTAGGATTCCAAGAGGCAATCAATTTCATACGTTCTCAGTAGATTCCTTTCAAGGGAACATGGGGTTGTGCGATTTTCCTTTAAAGAAAACATGCAGTGACATCAAAGTGAATGAATCATCACAACCTAGCAGCCATTCTGTACATGAAATTGATGGGAAGTATATAAGTTTTGCCTTGGGATCTTCTGTGAGTTTTAGCATCATAATCTGGCTTCTTTTGCATAGCCGAAGATATAATGAGTTCGTTGATAGAATTCTTTTCAGAATTTTTGGTCAGCACAAAAAGAGTGGCAAGATTAAAAACCAAAGGAGGTCAAGATAAGTAGTACTATAAAAGCTTTGAAGATTTCTTTTGCATTCTGTTGGAAGGAGTTTATAATACGTTTCTGTATTGTTTTTCCTTTCCTCTACATGGACTTAGTTCCTACTGAGGAATGGTTGTTTGAATTGTGAATTTAAGGAATACTTTTCAGACGTTTTTATCATTTTTCAGCTATTTGGCTTCTGTAAAACAAACTTACTCTTTTACGTTATTCTGATTTTGCTAGCTAGCTGCTTAAAAGGAAAGGTTAACAAATAATACTTGCTGAATTAAAGTTTTGTTATTGAAGAAATGAAGTACCAAAGCTACTCAGAACTTCGGCCCCTTCGTTGTAATTGTGATGATTGAGAATTTGGGAGAAAAAAAGGAATGATAATAATAGCTATGGAAATGGAAACATTATGACAGAAAATTTACAGAACTGCAAATCATGAAATATCCTATAAAGAGGAACATTGTACAAACTGATGGGATTTCAAGGATATTTACAAATATCTTGTACTCACTATTCACTCACAAGTCACAACCAGACGCCTTCTCTAAAATTCCACGCACCTTATAAAATGTACAAATCAAATCATGTAATGTGCAAACCAATAGATGTATGTGTCTCAGGTCGCCAAATGAAATGCCAATGCATTTCATTTGAGTTTCTAGAGCTTAGACTTGGTAAGTGTTCAAGTCCTTGTCAATTGATGCAACATGTTATAAATTAATTGTTACCCCTCTAGCTCCATTGACAATACCAGTTGGCATTGTTTCTTGTGGAGAATCTGAGCCATGCCAACCATGTCTTGTGGGATCATATTTCTCGCCATCGCCCCAAAGAGCATAGGCTTCTTCTCCATGTACCGCGTCATCCCCAATCATTAGCTGCTCATCTGACATTCTTAACGGGATAAACAACCTTATCGCGAGCAGAATTATTGTCGTTGCAACTATGTTCCAACCAATGATAAAGAGAGCTGCAACTATTTGCTTAAGGAAAAGCATTCCACCACTTCCACCATAAAATGCACCCCTTGTGTTACTTACTGGAAGAATAATACTACAAAGACTTGGTTCTGCTAGAAGACCGGTTAATAAACCACCTAATAGTCCTGCTACAGCGTGTGTGTGAAACACAGCCAATGTATCATCCACCTGTTATTATACAATACACAATCTATTAAACTTATTGCGTAAAACTATTTGCATACGAAAATTAACTATCTGCGCATAAACTTATATCATTAAACTAAGACTAATTAACATTCTCTTTTAACTCATTTATCACTAAAAATGATAAGTTAATATATACTGCGTAAATATCAGGTGTGAACAAGTTTCTTCCAATGTTCAGAATAGACTAAAGCATTGGACCGGCAAGTAAACGAATTGGGGTATTTGGGGGGTTGTTATACTACAGATGTTGCTTGTGTAGCTAAAAAGAAAACCAAGTTGTTCACGGAGGTGGAGCTATGATTTTTAGTTTATGTATTTTTTATCGTAATCCTTTCTATGTGCTAGGTTCTGAATAGCTTATTTATACATATTCAATGAATTTTTAAATACAAATACAAAATTTGAACAAAAGTTACTAGATTTTGCCGAACTCGTAGCTATAAAGCTGGCTCCGCTCTGTTCACACGTGAAGTACTTAATTAGTGCTGACCTACTTTTCTCCTTCATTGGAGTATGACATGGTAAGAGTCGTAGGAAGAGGGGAAGGTTGGATAGCAACTTATTTTGACACAAAGACTTTTCAATTTCAACAACCATATATGAATACAATTACCAAC
Organism: Nicotiana noctiflora; assembly: GCA_032618575.1. Lineage (NCBI taxonomy): Eukaryota > Viridiplantae > Streptophyta > Magnoliopsida > Solanales > Solanaceae > Nicotiana > Nicotiana noctiflora. The sequence continues at coordinate 6,330 of JASVEL010002895.1, forward strand.
TCTAAGACAAGTCTTTATTTTGTTTATTTTAATTTTTTTTCTATGCCTAAGTCTTTAGAATGGAATATTAATAAAGTACAATATATAAGTACCTGCTGTAGAAAAGTGGACTTTTTGTGGAGGATCATCATTGAGAACCACGGAATGCTACCTGAAAGTATTCCCATTACTATGGCTGCCCAAGCTTGCACCACTCCTACATCAATAAGCAATAATAAAAACATGTAATAATTATACCAATTAATCTAATCATAGGGATACAGCTTTAGCATAGTGTTGAATTTGGCAAAATAGCAGTCCCACATCGGTTGGGAAGAATAGTTAGGGGATTTCCCCCGTAAAACAAGGCCTAATGTTTAGGATTTAGATACACCTCTCATTTGCCTTCTTATCTTCTTAAGACATTTGTATCTTTTCTCTTTAGTATTATTTCACTTGTATTTTGGAGTAGAACAAAATATTGGTTGTGTCCGAGGAGTAGGCAAAATTAGCCGAACCTCGTAAATTCTGGTGTTCCTTTTATTGTTGCTTTATTGTCTTATTTATTATTTGGTGGCTGCTATAATTTTTGGTATAGTAGTTGTGACTCATTTTTCCCCTGAGGGTCGATTGGAAACAGCCTCTCTACCCTCTCGGGTAGAGGTAAGGTCTGTCTACATATTACCCTCCCAGACCCCACTTTGTGGGAATATACTGGGTTGTTGTTGTTGTTGTTATAGTTGTGACTCATTCACACTATATACATGTGGCTTCCGCAACACATAGAACTTAGAACTCGTCTTTTTTTTTTAGCATCATAAGGAATTGAAATTACCTGCTCCAGGAGTTACACAAGCGAGGCCAGTCATCATACCCTGAACAGCTCCAATGACAGATGGTTTGCCGAAGTAAAAAACATCAAGGGTTGTCCAAACAAGAAGACTAGTAGCTGCTGAAATATTAGTGTTTAGAACAGCTAAAGGAGCAGCTACATTTGCAGCATTAGGTGCTCCTCCATTGAAACCTGACCAACCCATCCAAAGTAGCCCTGCTCCTGCAAGCATCAGCAATACATTGTTTGGTGGAAACCTTTCCCTATCACTCTTCAATCTTGGCCCAACCTGGGATCAATATATCCAACCATTTGAGTAAGAAAACAATAACAAACAAACTACAAACACATTGATTTCCCACGTCTATGGAGGATAAGATATACGCAGTCTTATCCCTATCCTAAAAGGGCAGAGAAATTGCTTCTGATAGACTCTTAAATGCGTAAAAGAGTAATGGCAAGAAAGATCAATAACACTAATTGGTAATATTTGGAACTTCAAAAGTCTATAAGACTATTCTTCCACATATATTGGAGGAACATATGTGGGAAACAAGAATAAGAGGAGGAGTAGATTTCGAATTGAACATAATCAATTGCTTTCAATTCAAACCATGTATACTTATATACAATTTTTTTTAAGTGTACACATACAATAGATCATGCTAGTGGTGGATGAAGATCAACTGAAGCATTTTTGGAGATATGTATGTATAAGTTCCCTAAAATTTCAAAAAATAACAAATTTTGAACATATTATTATCAAAATTAAATGTAATGAGTTTAGTAGTAGAACCTAAAATTGAACTCATCAAATATAATCTCTGAATCATTCCCACTCACAACAAACTAATCACTGCGACAATGAACAAATTGAGTTTAATTTTTGGATCTATTTGTCGTCAGAAAGTGTAATAACATGGTAAAACAGAGTTTTATAGAAGGAATGAAGGACAGAAAAATACCCAATAAGCAGCAGTGAATCCAGAAATTCCAGCAGAGAGATGAATGACATAACCACCAGAATAATCAATAACACCCCAATGATAAAGAAAACCACCACCCCAAAGGCTAAAAGCTCCAACGGTATAACAAAAGATAAGCCAAAGAGGAACAAAAGCCATCCAAGCTTTAATATTCATACGACCAAGAACAGAACCAGCTAATAAAATCATGGTAATTGCAGCAAAAGTGAAATGAAAATAAACATGTGCAGCCATAGGATAAAAAGGTTCAAGCATAGGAGATTCAATATTCCCATTGCTATCAAAGTGTGTTGTCTCAGGTACTCTTGCACGTCCGGTTAAGTACTTTTGGCCTAAAGCAGGAGCGCCTTTTGCCCAAAAGGGTAAAAGCTTATCGCCAAAAGCAATACGATAGCCAACTAAAACCCAACAGATAAGAACAGCTGCAAATGCATAAAGAGCCATGAAAGCTGAGTTAACTGCCCATTTTTTCTTTACTATGCTGGCGTAAAGGATCACAAGTCCGGGCATACTCTGAAGGCCAACAAGGGTAGCAGCGGTCATTTGCCACGCGTTGTCGCCTTTGTTTAGCCATGGAGGTACTGCAGGTAAGTCTGTTGCATATGCTCCTGGTATGGACATGGCTTTAGTTTCAGAGAGGTCTGTATAATTCTTGATCAAATTGATGCTGTTTATGTCTTTTCTTCTGTTTTATATACTATGGTATTCAACGTGTTGTTATGTGGAGAAACTAGAGTTGACCAAGTTTACACTTGTTGTTCATAAGTTTTTTTTATATCATTAGGCTACTCAAATTATTTTACAATAACGTGTAGAGTAGTAATTGTATTTATATCAATTTAATAATAATAATAATAACTTGTTATATTTGATTAAATTTCACGCATGGTATAAAATATGTTACGTTTGTTAGTGTATATAATTTTAATTCATTAGGACATGTTGATTTTCGATCCACGATCAAATTAGAGTATATATAGTTAAGCCAATAATAGTAACAACAATAATAACAACCCAGTATAATCCCACTAATGGGGTCTGGGAAGGGTAGTGTGTACGCAGATCTTACTCTTACCAAAGGTAGAGAGGCTGTTTCCAAACAGACCCTCGGCATTCTTCCCTCCAAGAACTCCTCACCTTTATTCTTGGGGTGACTCAAACTCACAACCTCTCGGTTGGAAGTGGGAGTTGCTTACCATGAGAGCAATCCCTCTTGTCTAAAGTTAAGCCAATAATTGTGTTTATAATTTTTACATTGTCATCAGAGTAACTTTTTCATTTTCCTTGAGTCGAGTGTATTTGTAAGTTGTATGTCTATTTTTACAAGGTAAGGGTAAGGTCTGCATATACTTTATTCTTTTCAAATCTCACTTGTGTGATTACAGTAAATCTGTTGTTGTTGTTGTAGTTAGGACCGAAAAAATTAGGTGTCATACGAAAGCTAGCAAAGAAAACCTTGAACGACGATAAATCAGATAACGAACGAGAAATAAACCAGAAGAGACATAAATATTTAACGTGGTTCACTCAATTGGCATACGTCCACGACGGAGATGAGCAATCCACTAAATAAAAGAGAGTACAAAATATCGAAAGAATAACCTGAGGAAGAGGCAAACACACGTGACACACTAACATTTGTCACGTAAAGTTCTTCCCCTATACACGACTCTCAAACCCCATATGGCTACACTGTGGATACTACTGAATGAGAAGGAAGGATCCTCAATTTATAGAAGTCCAAATATTTTCCTACAAGAAAAAGGACGACTAGCCAAATATGAGAGATTTATAATTTTCTTGTACAAGAAAGAAAACCTAATTAAGGTAAATATGTGTCCCTTTCCATCAACGGATAGGAAAAACAAATATTGCAAGAAAATCAGGACAACACCTAACAATTCTTCCTCCTGGCCTGAATTTTCTGACAAAATAAATTTAATCCACCTTCTTCACATAGCCTTCAACAGGTTGCATCTCTAAATCTCCACCGTAAAGTTTGTCTCAACATGCATAGCACATCGGTCAAATTTCACAGATCAAAATAATGATTATCGTCAAACATGTTGCAGCCAGAACTTAACCCGCCAAGATGAAACTCTCTTCAACCTCTCTCTAATACCACTTGCTCGGACCGAAAAAATCAAGTGTCATACAGAAACTAACAAAGAACACCTTGAAAGACGATAAATCGGATAACAAATGAGAAATATACCAAAAGTGACACAAGTATTTAACGTGATTCGATCAATTGACCTACGTCCACTGCAGAGATGAGTAATTCACGAAGAGGAAAACACAAGTGACACATTAACACTTGTCCCGTAAAGTTCTCCCCCTAAATACGACTCTCAAACCTCATATGGCTACATTGTGAATGCTACTGAGTGAGAAGGAAGGATCCTCAATTTATAGAAGTGCAAATCTTTTCCTACAAGAAAAGGACTAGCCAAATATGGGAGATTTATAATTTTCTTCTACAAAAAAAGAAAACTCAATCTATACTATATTAAAAGCATGAAGGCCCTTAGGAAAATATTTTTCGCATTCTTACCCTTCAAAAATATAATTCACACTAGATAAAATAGTCATTTAATTATTCTTTTAATATTTAAGATTTTAAAATTAACTAAAATTTGAGTTATTAAAGTTTTCCTTATTAGAAGTTGGTAATATACCTGTATTAGGGAAAATTGTATACATAAATATATGGTGACGTGTCATGACACGTGAAATAGGCAGTGGGTCTTAAATGGTCCACGAATTGCAAACAGGCGTGGACAAAAAGAGATACGAGACAAGAGGATAAAAAGAGGTATGAGACAGGAGGCTAAAAAGACATACGAGATGAAAGGCTCAGAAGCTTCGTCCCTATTTAAGTTTAGCTACATACGAGCAACATGAAAAATAATGAACCTGGCTAAAGGAAAGGATACAAATACAGCATTTCAAGAGTAATAAATGCTGGAACATTTAAGAAATATTTACATTCAATGTCAATGATTATGTAATGTAGCATTTAATATTAATCTCCTTCTGAGTCAACAAAGCCTTTAAAGCCATATTCTCTTCAGTGACCTTGGACAACTTTTCCGAAAAGGAAGATTCTAGGCGCTCTTTTTCCTTCTTGTACTGGACTGAAGTAGCCTCAATCGTTGCTAGTTTAGAGGTTAGAGTTTGAACTTGCTTCTCCAATGTAATTTTTCTTTTCTCCAAATTTTCCATATCAATCTGTAAACTTTCAAATTAGCCATTCCAATTATTGGCCTCCAATTGAGAGCCACGGGTAGCTTCTTAGGCGCCATGAGCAGCCTTCTCTAAATCACGAGCCAGTTTCTCTAAAAGGGGGACTCGAGTCATAAGTTCAGTACTAATAAGATTGGCCTACTCAAATAAATAAGAAAAGAAGATAAGGTTAGGGCTCTTGAAGTGAAAAAACCTTAATAAAATAATAAACCTGAAAATGCCTTCAAGCTTGCATGCGCAATATCATTTAAGAGAGTCATACTACTATGACTCTCAAGTTTAGCCTTCTCAATAGGGCCAATCAAGGGCTTGAGCCACGTATCTGCTTATCAGACTTCCTTAAAAGAGTGTCGTTGGCAGGAACTTCAATGGTCACGCTCCTCATAGCAGAACCCCTACCTGAGGAACCCACTTTCGTATGACGAACAATGGGGGCAGAAACTATTAATGAAGGGGCAGAGGAGGAAGGTATGGAAGTAATGGATGATGAAGGCAAGGAAACGATCATAGGGATGGTAAAGGTAAAAAAAGACAGAGGAAGTTCTTTTAGGATTGGACCTATAGGACCGCTACTGAAACCACTAATAAAAAGCTGGTTTATAGATTCATGAGTATATAGAGGATGAGAGATATCGTTATCGGGAATGATCACCTGGGTAATAACAGGCTCAAAAAGAAGTCGGTTATGAGAGGCATCAGCCTCGTCTTTCGGGACGATACGCCTCCTTGCTCGTGGTCTTGATATCAGGGGACCATCGCCCTCTTCTTCAGAAGCATCTTCTACGAGAGATTTTCTTTTTTTTAGATCTCGGAGCCGTATCTTAAAATTCAGATCCCAAAAATATATCTTGATCACGAGATGCCAAGATAGCCTCTAGAGTAACTCCTCGAATGGCAAAACCTGAAGAAAAAGAATGTTAAAAGCCAGAGCAACAAGGATATAGATAAGTTGAAAACAAAAAACCTTACCATGATTACTTTCCAACCACAACGGGGAGAAATATTTCTCCATGATCTACCCTCCATCGGGGCAATCTTCAGTAACTTATCTACCCAACCACGAAAGTTGGGCACGAGTTCCACAACGCCCATGGTTGTTGAAAAGAAAGAGAGATGAGTTTAAGAAAAACAAACAAACCTAAAAATAAATAAAAAAGAGGCATAGGAAAAAACATAATACTCACGTGAAAAATTCCACTTCTCCGGGAAGCGTACATTCTTTTCACCCACTAAACCAACAGTGGTAGCAACAACGTACCGGGCATACCGTCCACGATCTTTATCATCCTCAGGGCTAACTAAAACCCTATTACTCCTAGCTGCTAAACCAAATATACTGTTTCAAAAAAGCCTTGGTGAGTAAAGATGAATCGGATGGGGCAAGGTGAATTCAACATGCACCTTATTGGCAAGATACATCAGGCAAGCAACAACTCTCCATATAATCAGACCAATTTGGCCCAAACATACATTGAAAAAATTGCCAAATCCAGAATAACCGGGTCAATGACCAGTTTTAACCTAGAGTGAAGGGATATGTGTAGACAAAAGAATATCCTATTAAGTAGGATGTAATTCTCTGGTTAGGGTAAGAAATGATAATTGGGAAATCCTCACTCCAATAACAGTCCTTACGAACTATGGGGGTTAATACTTTTGTGATTTGAGTAGGATAAGGGTCAGCACGATCTAGAGATTCAATTTGAGTTTTAAGGGATTCTCTAACATGGTGAAAGGAAATTTCAGATGGAACTATTTCTTCAATTAAAGGCTCACAAAGTGGCTCGGAATGAACCTCTAATTCCAGGAAAGGGACCAGAACTAGAAGAAGGAGTTGATAAACCACCACAAGTCTACTTCATCTTCTATGCCTTACTGGAGCATTAGAAAAGTCATCCAGAATGGGAGTTTTGCTGGGGTTAAAACTCGATAAAGACATGGAAGCACAGGTTGGAGTAAAATAAGAAATAATAAAGAAAAATTGAAGGATAAAAGTGTTCAATATGCTTTATGTGGAACAAGACAAGAAGAAATGTTATATTTATACTAATAGATAATTGAAAAAGGAAAAAGTACGATAATGAAGAAACCATAATGATGATAACTGATACTTCACGAAAAGTGAAGCCGAATAGAAAGCTTAAAAAAGTGCTGCAAAATAGTGTTGCCAATAAGAAGGTGACATGTGTGTAGTGCATTAAAAGGAAGTGATAGTCGAAGCGTCAACTTTGTCAGAGCATTAATGGTGATAAAAATTCTCCTTTAATGAATTTCACTTTCCAAATATTTTAACTGATGAATAAATGAAAAGTGGGGGGACTATATGTATTGGAAAAAATTGTATACATAAATATATGGTGATGTGTCATTACACGTAAAATAGGCAATGGGCCATAAATGGTCCACGAATTGCAAACAGGCGTGGATAAAAAGAGATACGAGACAAGATGATAAAAAGAGGTACGAGACAAAGGCTAAAAGACGTATGGGATGAAAGGCTCAGAAGCCTCGTCCCTATTTAAGTTTAGCTACATGCAAGAAACAGGAAGAATGATGAACCTAGCTAAAGGAAAGGATACAAATACAACATTTCAAGAGTAATAAATGCCGGAACCGTTAAGCAATATTTACATTCAATGTAAATGATTATGTAATGTAGCATTTAATGTTAATAAATGCTCATAATAACCTCATTATGATTTAGTCATAACATGCATCTTTAAAGATTCCCAAAAGGATCTATAAAAGGGGAAATATGTCATAGGACAAGTAATTATTGAAATATACTCTAATGTACGAGCTTACATACTTGAATACTTCAAAACTTTTTTCTTTATTTACTTTTTCCGATTATCGGTAAACCGATTCTTCTAATTTCTAGCTTTGATTAAAAAGTCTATTTTTTGGTTAAACAATACCATTTTTGTAAAAGGAAAAAAATTAACACGTTATTCTTTATTACAGTAAAGCACGTTAGTTTTCCAGTTAGGAAACTTTGGAGCGCTTTATTAAATTTTAACCACTTAATTATTTATAAATATTTTGGTTAAAACTTTCAACTTTAACTCAAATTATCATTTTTGGTTTAGAATTCATAATTAATGTAACAATGTCGTTGGATAAAAAAAAAAAAGTAGAAGAATTAGACTCTATAGGTTGAGGATTCAACAATTAATATAAAACTTTAATATTAAAATAATTTAGAATTAGGAGTTGAATACTTTTATAAAAGAGCAAGCATTTGTTGTTCTTATCATAAAAGTGACAATAATCATTATTTGTGGATGTGAACTTGCTTGTGATTTGAGGTAAATTTTCTAACCCCTAATTTTTTCTTGAAGCTATAAAATAATATACATATATTTTTTTTTGACAGACAATTGTGAATTAAAAAGTTGTCAATTGTGATTTTTGTTTATCATATCTCATATACTATTATCGGTTTAAAGGTTAACGTATTTATAAATTTACAGAGATTATTAGTGTAACTGCATTATGTAACAAAAAATTGATTAGGCATTCTAATTCTCAATTAAACATTTTATTACTAATTGTGTTAATTAAATAATAGAGATTGACAATTGACGTCCTTCCATCTAGCCAGATTTCTGACAATTTCTTCTGTTTAGGCAAATAATTTTCATTATCTCATAAAAAATGATGGAATATTAATTTTAACGTGTGGTGCAAGATCTATTTGTTTCACTTATAATAGAAAATATTACTAATTAATATAATTACCTTGTGCACGATTCTTTATTTTTTTTATAATATTGTGTTTTGAAAATTATATCCCATTTATTGAATTTAGACAGCTGTAGATAAACTACTCATATAAAAATTTGCGTATATTTTATCGTAAGGAAATAAAATTTTCTAATACGCTCAATCCTTATTTTTAGTTCAAAATTTCCTTTTGAATTAAATTTGATATTAATATATAAATCTGTAAATAAATTGCACTTAAATATTGGGTAAACTTTGAAGAAAAATGGGGGTGTTGTCCAACTCATGTGGACTAATTATAAAGTAATAAATTTTCCTAAATGTTCAATTCTTATTATGAGGTTACAAAAATTACCTTATTAAGAATTCAAGTCAATATTCAAAATTTATTTTTTATTTAATATTCTATGCATTTTTATTGATAAATGTAAAATTCACGTGTAAGACAAGCGTAGGAAAATCAAATATGTCAAAAAAATCATGACTACAACTAATAATTGTTGTATACATTAAGTTAACCTATGACATCATATACCTTTTCACGTCAATACAATATGGTAACTTGCAAAAGAACAATAACAACTTGTTTTAGCAAGTTAGGTTGGAAATGTAAAATTATATATTAGATGAAAATGGTAGATAAGTAGTAATTGGATGAAAGTGACGAGGAAGCTTCAATTTGAGAAGTCAAATTTTGTACAATTATATATTAGAGGAAAATGGTAGATAAGTACTCCCTCCGGTCCAAAATAAGTGATTTTTTGGTCTTTTTTGTGGTCCAAAATAAATAATTTTTTCGAATTTCAAGAATGACTTAATGATGTTTTTCCTACATTGTCCTTGGAATAAATAGTGTTAAAATATGTGTTAGGAGTGTTTATGTGAGATATTAAAGTTAAAATAATTAATTCTATTGCTACTTAATGCTAAAAGATGATTTTCTTAATATGTGTGAAAACATTCAAAAAAATTAATTTTGGACTAGAGAGAGCAGTAATTAAAATTAAGTTTAGAAATTGGTAAGAAAGAGTGATGAAGTAGTCGTGGACCCTCACTGCTACGCAGACAGGTGTGGAATTGGATGAAAGTGATGAGGAAGCTTCAATTTGAGAAGTCAAATTTTGTACATATAGCTTTGACTATTCTTATAGGGAACATTCCAACTAGTTATCCTGTGCCAACAATTGAGTAATTGATACTGACTTGCGTAGACTTTTTCTCATTTTCAAATATTATAATTCTTGTTTTCTAATTACATAATCAATAAAATAGAGCATTAGATAAGGAAAATATGAGGCCATATGATTATATTATATTTTGAGATACACCATTAGAAAAGAGAAAAAGTAATTATCGTAAAAAAAATAAAAGTGGTATGTGACTTTGGTAGAATATATAGGACTCAATATGTTTGAAAAGTTTTCTTCTGCAGTTTTACTTTGCTTTTTATATGCATTTAATTTTCTCCGAATTAGGTACCTAGTCCTCTTTTTTTATTTTTTTATATCTGAGTTTAAATTATAAATTTTGAGCTGTCATATCATATAAGAGGCGTATCTAAGCACGACGTGTATATAATTGTGCTCGACTCATTTTCACAAAACAAATCATCTAAAAGTAGCTCTTCTTCTCTTCTAGGTGTTGATAATTAATGAATAATAAAAACGACAAATAATGATTATTGAATGGCTTGATTGGAGTGGGGATGATCATCAAATTGTTTGTGATTGTGTTGTATGCTTTGGTGGTACGTATGGTTTGATTGATTGTTAATAAAATTATTGGAATGATCTCCGTACATAATATTTTGGTCTCGATATATAAGGTTCTGCTAAATTTTTGACGTGAACTGAAAAGCTAATAACACTTGAAACAAATTGTAATAACAGCCTAAAACCCTAGAACAACCTTTATTGATGATCTAAACTATAAACATATTGTTAGGATCCTAAAAAGGCCTGAAATTACTACGAAAGAAAAACAAATAACATACTTAAACCGTAAAACAAGGTGAATAGTTTATGTTTAATCGTGATGATGAATTTTTTGGTGGTGTTATTTGATTGGTTGATATTATAGAATTTTCGAACTCCCGGCCCGAATTGTACAAAGAAAAGTGGCCAGCCCATATTATATGGGGAAATTGTTGCCAAAATT
>JASVEL010002896.1:0-54952 GCA_032618575.1 Nicotiana noctiflora
CGGCTAGCGGTGGTCGGTGTGAGGCGAGGCAGAGGGAGGCCTAAGAGATACTGGGGAGAGGTAATTAGGAAGGACATGGCCAGGTTGCGGATTTCCGAGGACATGACCCTAGATAGGACAGCCTGGAGGTCCAGTATAAGGGTTGTAGGATAAGGGCTTCTAGATCTTTCGTACTCTTTTCCCGGGGTGGGTGAGGCGCGGTAGGGTCACCCTTAGAGGATTAGTTTGCGTTCTCTTATAGTAGTCATTTCTGGTAGCTACTGTTTTAATATTATTGCATGCCGATTTATTTATGGTACATATGTCTCTTATAGTTAGTTAATTATTTATACGATGTATGTTGGTGTAGCTAATGCTGTTTTCATTTTTGTTTTTGTTTTCTTTTCTTTTCCCTGCGCCGAGGGTCGATTGGAAACAGCCTCTCTGCCCTCTTGTGTAGAGGTAAGGCCTGCCTACATATAACCCTCCCCAGACCCCACTTTGCGGGAATATACTGGGTTGTTGTTGTTGTTTATTTTTACTAAAAAAAAGATTACGGTTTGCATAATTTAAGTTAGACTTCAGATGTATTTTGAGTTGAATTAGCTTTTGTAAGATACAATCTGCTTTGGTTGATTAGGACATTTATCTATAAAGTAGTTCCATTGTTGTTTTTGTGGTGTTGTAATGCACTAACTCTTTGTTTGTTATTGGATGACTGTTAATTCCCATTGAATCTTTTCATCAAGATGCGTCATAGAGTTGACTGGTTTAGACGTACTATAAATGCAATTGCATATTGGAGTTCAATTGTCCATAATTAGTTCATTATTGATGGTAAGCAACCCCCACTTCCAACCGAGAGGTTGTGAGTTCGAGTCTCCCAAGAGCAAGGTGGGTAGTTCTTGGAGGGAAGGATGCTGGGGGTCTATTTGGAAACAGCCTCTCTACCTCAAGGTAGGGGTAAGGTCTGCGTACACACTACCCTCCCCAGACCCCACTAAGTGGGATTATACTGGGTTGTTGTTGTTGTTGTTGTATTGATCATAGATACTTGTCACGACCCTAATCCGGTCGTGATGGCGCCCAACAATAAAGCTAGGCCAGCCAGACCAACAATTACTTATCATAACAAATATCAGTCCCAAAAGGACATCCCAAGAAGAATATATGAGTCAAGAACTCCAAACCATAATAATAATAAACAAAATAGTGAGAGGTGCGAAAAACAACTGACACTCCCAAAGATCTGGAGTCACAAGTCAAGAGCCTCTAACAAAACCCAATAGAAAGGGAGAATAATGTATGGAAATACTCAAGTCAGAATATAAAATAACAACTGGAAAGAAGAGGAGAAGCTAGGTTCTGCGAACGTCGGCAGCTACCTCAGCAACTCGGTGTGACTCTGCAACGCTGGAAAAGCCTGTCTACTGCTCCCGAGTACCTGAGTCTGCACACAAAAGGTGCAGGTAGTAGGGGTAAGTACTAAGTACTCAGTGAGTAATAAATATATAAAGCAGCTGAAAATTGAAAATCCACAGAATACCACAATATGAAGCTAAACTACAGTCCGAATCTCCTACGAACTAGCATCAACAGTACAATACAGCTACCACAGAATAATTCAACAAATAAAGATGCAATGCAATGCACATAACCGCTACGGCGTGTAGCCCGATCCATTTAACGTCGACGACGCTCACTGAGGGTGTGTACAGACTCCGGAGGGGCTCCTACAGCCCAAGTGCAATACTACTGCGGCATGCAGCCCGATACTCATATCAACCGCTGCGGCGTGCAGCCCGATACTCATATAAACCGTTGCGGCGTGCAGCCCGATCCATCCTCAGTCCACATTAATCAGATAAGTCACAAAACAATTCATTTTTCTTAATTCCAGTTTCAAGTTCATAATTTATGAAAAATACTTTAACTTTTATTTAATTTGTAAAAACTGGTGACTTAGCATATCAATAGTGTGATTTCAATTCCAAGACTGAGATCAGTGAATAAGCAAGTACAGCTATCACATAAATATTATCCCGTAGGGATTCTACAAGTCGGCACAAGGCCCCAAACAAGGCTTACAGTCCACAGATATGTCAACACAGTGTATTTCCATCACTAATAGCATATTATTTATATCCGGGATGGACCAAGTCTCAATCCCCAGTCACAAATCAATCCCGCACCTGCCACGGGGTGCGGGCCACGCCCTACTAGCGTCACATTGTGCTAAGCCGGGGTTTCGAACCCTCAGGCTACCATATACACAAACTACTCACCTCTAGCCGGTCGTAGACTCGTGCGCAATGCCCTTTCCTTTGGACTTCGCTGCCTCGCGTGTAGAATCTATTCAAACCATAATAATTGTGTCATTTACGGGTCAAATAAACATAACCCATTTCAATTTACATGAAAAACTCATAATTACGCTAAGTTGGTAAAAACCCGACCCCGGGCCCGCTGTCCGAAAAATTTAGAAAATTATACCAATGCGATCCTCGTCTCGCCACGAGCTCGTGCATATAAAATTTGTCGAAATCGGAGTTCGAATGGCCTTTCAAAACCCAAAATCCCGTTTTTAATGCCTAGGCCACAATTTTTCACAATTTCCACCCAAATTCATGAAAATTGATGTTAATTCTACCATAAAATTATGTTTTTGAGTCGAGAATCTTACCTCCGATGAATACCCGATGATTTCCCAGTGTTTTCCTCGTGTTTTCTTCTCTCTAGGGTTCAAAATTGTGTTTTTGGGGTATAAACCCGCGACTACACTGTTTCTGCATTTTTATTCACTGCCAGACCAATTTGTTCTACGTGTTCGCAATGTACTTCATGCGTCCGCGATGCCTCGCTCAGTTTCCCCTTCACGAACGCGACGCCTCCCACGCGTTCGCGAAGTACATTTTCCCCAGCCCCGGATTTTTCTTCTACGCGAACGCATCCTACAGCCACGCGAACGTGAAGCCTGCCCAACCTTGCCTACGCGAACGCGAAAGCATGGTCGTGAATGCGATGCTTTAGCTAACCTGGCCTTCGCGAACGCGACTTGGGCCACGCGAACGCGAAGGCTTAATGCCTGCACAGATTTCTGCAATTTTTCTGCAGGTTCTTCCAAGTTTAAAAATGCCCGGTTGATGGTCCGAATCCATCCCGAGGCCCCTGGGACCCCAACGAAAACCACCAACACACTCCAAAACATTATACAGACTTGTTCCAATCATAAAAACACCATCCTAAACATCAAAATCACCATTTCCACACGGATTCAAGCCTATGTTTCTTCAAAACTTCCGAAACTAACATTCAATCCAAAACCCGATCAAACGATGTCTGAATGACCTGAAAATTTGCAGACACATCCAAAATCACATAACGAAGCTACAGAAATTGTCGTAATTCCATTCCGACCCCCGGATCAAAATCTCACCTACCATCCGGTTTTTGCCAAAATTCAACCTTCGCCAATTCAAGCCTAAAACTACACCGGACCTCCGAATTCGATTCCGATTGCTCTCCTAAGTCATAAATGATCCCCGAAACTATTCGAATCATCAGAATCTGGTTCCGAGCAATCTAACAGAATAGTCAACTCTAGGTTGACTTCCTATATTCAAGCTTCCTTCAAACATGCTATTTGCTTCATTTTCAACCTGAATCACTCCTAACTCACCCGATATACTCTAATACTGATATAAAAGCATAAGATATGTAAATGCAAAGTAACGGGGTGGTAATTACCGTAACGACGGGCCGGGTCGTTACATTCTCCCCAACTTAAACGAACGCTCGTCCGCGAGCGGGTTAAGAAACATACCTGGAGCATCAAATAAGTGTGGGTATCTGCTCTGCATCTCTTGCTCGGTCTCCCAAGTTGCTTCCTCCACGGGACGACCTCTCCACTGCACTTTCACCGACGCTATATCTTTAGATCTCAGCTTACGAACCTGTCGACCCTAAATGGCTACTGGCTCCACATCATAAGTCAAGTCCTCATCTAGCTGTATCGTGCTGAAGTCTAACACATGAGACGGGTCTCCGACATACTTCCGGAACATGGATACATGGAACACCGGGTGAACACCCGACAAACCAGGTGGCAAAGCAAGCATGTAGGCCACCTCCCCAACTTTCCTAAGCACCTCAAAAGGTCCAATAAACCTAGGGCTCAACTTCCCTTTCTTCCCAAACCTCATAACGCCCTTCATAGGCGAAACCTTTAGCAACACCTTCTCACCTACTGAATAAGACACATCTCGGACCTTCCGGTCCGCATAACTCTTCTAACGCGACTGAGCTGTGCGAAGTCTCTCTGAATCACCTTCACCTTGTCTAAGGCATCTTGGACTAACTCTGTCCCCAACAACCTAGCCTCGCCGGGCTCGAACCAACAGACTGGAGACCTACACCGCCTCCCATATAAAGCTTTATACGGTGCCATCTGAATGCTGGACTGATAGCTATTATTATAAGCAAACTCCGCAAGAGGAAAGTAATCAGCCCATGAACCACCAAAATCAATGACACACGCCCGCAACATGTCCTCCAATATC
Organism: Nicotiana noctiflora; assembly: GCA_032618575.1. Taxonomy (NCBI): domain Eukaryota; kingdom Viridiplantae; phylum Streptophyta; class Magnoliopsida; order Solanales; family Solanaceae; genus Nicotiana; species Nicotiana noctiflora. The sequence goes on from JASVEL010002896.1 coordinate 4,539, forward strand.
TGAATAGTACGCTTAGACTGCCCATCCGTCTGTGGATGGAATGCTGTGCTCAGCTCTACATGTGAACCCAACTCTCGCTGAAATGTCCTCCAGAACTGAGAAGTGAACTGGGTACCTCTGTCCGATATAATAGAAATAGGAACTCCATGCAATCTCACTATCTCACGGATGAATATCTCTGCCAACCGCTTTGAGGTATAGGTAGTACACACTGGGATGAAGTGAGCTGACTTGGTCAACCTATCCACCACCACCCAAACTGAATCAAACTTCCTCGTTGTTCGAGGGAGTCCACTAACAAAGTCCATAGTAATCCTTTCCCACTTCCACTCAGGAATATCAATACGCTGGAATACACCACCAGGTCTCTAATGCTCATATTTGACCTGTTGACAGTTTAGACACCGAGCCACATGGCTCGCAATATCTTTCTTCATCTTCCTCCACCGGTAATACTGCTTCAAATCCTGATACATCTTCGCGGCTCCTGGATGAATAGAATACCGCGAGTTGTGGGCCTCCTCCAATATCAACTCACGAAGGCCATCAACATTGGGCACGCATATCCGGCCCTGCATCTGCAATACACCATCACTATCAATAGTGACATCTCTGGCATCATCATGCTGAACTCTGTCCTAAGGACAAGTAAGTGTGGATCATCATACTGGCGCTCTCGAATACGATCATATAAAGAAGAACGAGCCATCACACAAGCCATCACCCGACTAGGCTCAGAATTATCCAACCTCACCATCTAATTAGCTAACGCCTGAACATCAACTGCAAGGGGTCTCTCCCCAACTGGAATATACGCCAAACTGCCCATACTAATAGCCTTCCGGCTCAATGCATCAGCCACTACATTGGCTTTCCCGGGATGGTACAAGATAGTAATATCATAGTCTTTAAGCAATTCAAGCCATCTCCGCTGCCTCAAATTTAGATCTTTTTGCTTAAACAAATGCTGAAGGCTGCGATGGTCTGTATATACATCACAAGATACACCATATAGGTAATGCCTCCAAATCTTCAAGGCATGAACAATAGCAGCTAACTCCAAATCATGAACAGGGTAGTTCTTCTCGTGGGGCTTTAGCTGACGAGAAGCATATGCAATAACTCTACCCTCCTGCATCAACACACAACCGAGCCCAACTCTAGAAGCATCACAATACACCGTGTATGACCCTGAGGCTGATGGCAACACAAGTACTGGAGTTGTGGTCAAAGCCTCCTTGAGCTTCTGGAAGCTCTCCTCACATTCGTCAGACCACACAAGTGGAGCATTCTTCTGTGTCATCTTAGTCAACGGTAAAGCAATAGATAAGAAACCCTGAACAAATCGGCGATAACAGCCTGCCAGGCCGAGAAAATTCCGAATCTCGGTAGCTGAGGAAGGTCTAGGCCAATTCTGCACTGCCTCGACCTTCTGTGGATCAACCCGAATACCATCACTGGATACTACATGTCCCAGAAAAGTCACGGTATCAAGCCAAAACTCACACTTAGTGAATTTTGCATAAAGCTTCTCTTCTCTCAACCTCTGCAATACCACCCTCAAGTGCTGTGCATGCTCCTCCTGGCTGCGTGAATACACCAGAATATCATCAATAAACACAATCACAAAAGAATCAAAGAACGGTCAAAATACGCTATTCATCAAGTGCATGAATATAGCCGGGGCATCAGTCAGCCCGAAAGACATTACCAGGAACTCGTAGTACCCATATCGCGTCCTGAACGCTGTCTTCATAATATCCGAGTCCTTGATCTTCAACTGATGATAGCCCGATCGAAGATCAATCTTAGAAAATACACTAGCTCCCTGGAGCTGATCAAATAGGTCCTCAATACGAGGCAATGGGTACTTATTCTTCACTGTTACCTTGTTCAGCTGCTTGTAATCAATGCACATTCTCATTGTGCCATATTTCTTCTTCACGAACAATATCGATGCACCCCAAGGTGACACACTCGGGCGAATGAAACCCTTATCAAAGAGTTCCTGAAGCTACTATTTCAATTCTTTTAGCTCTGCTGGTGCCATGCGATAGGGAGGAATAGAAATGGGCTGAGTGCCCGGCACCAAGTCAATACCAAAGTCAATATCCTTGTCAGGCGGCATGCCCGGTAGGTCTGCTGGAAATACATCCGGAAACTCCCTCACAATGGGGACCAAATCAAGACTGGGTGTCTCAGCGTCAACATCTCTAATGAAGGCCAAATAGGATAAGCAACCCTTCCCAATCATTCGTTGGGCCTTTATGTAAGAAATCACCCTGTCAGACACATAATCAGTCAAGCCACGCCACTCGATCCTCGGATTACCTGGAATAGCTAGTGTGACTGTCTTGGCATGACAATCCGGAATCGCATGGTAAGGAGATAGCCAATCCATGCACAGAATCACATCGAAATCTACCATGCCCAGTAGTAATAAATTAACTCGGGTCTCCAGACCCCCAATAGTAATAAGACAGGATCGATATACCTGATCCACAACAACAGTATCCCCCACCAGGGTAGACACATGTACGGGAAAGCAAGAATACCACGGGTCATACCCAAGTGATGTGCAAAATAAGTAGAAACATAGGAATATGTGTATTCGGGAACAAATAAGACAGAAGCATCCCTGTGGCAGACTGAGATAATACCTGAAATAACAGCATCGGAGGCACTAGCATCCTTCCTGTCCGGAAAAGCATATAAATGAGCCTGGCCCCCACTAATACGATCCTCGCCCCTAGGGCGACCTCTGGATATCTAGCCACAGTCCTAGCTGACTGTGCTGGCGCTGAAGAAACAGGAGTAGAAGACGAGGGCTGATCCCTCTACTGAGACCGCTTACGAAGCCATTGAGGACACTCTCTCCTGATATAGCCCAAGTCACCGCACTCAAAACCATGGCCCGAAGATGGAAGAAGGGGCTGCTGAGGACCCCTCGCTGCAGATGAATCCTGTGCTGAGGAAACAGGAGCAGAGCTCTATGCTGGAAGAGAACTCAATGCAGGCTGACTCTGCTGACGGCCCTGCTGACCCTGATAACCCTGATGGCCCTGACGACCACGATCTGATGAAACCCCACTGGACTCTGCATGTCCAGACTGATGAGACCTGAAAGAACGGCCCCTACTATGCTGAGGTTGGCCCCTAGACGGAGCACCACTGTAGCTGCCAGTACCACGAGGCCTCTTAGCCTCTCTCTCCTCCCGCTCTCTGTGGCGATCTGTCTCAATATGACGGGCAACATCAACCACCTCCTCAAAAGTAACTGCCGAAGCTCTCTCCCTGGTCATCAATATGCGGATGGGATAAATAAGGCCATCAATAAATCTCCGGATCCTCTCTCTGTCCGTAGGAACCATCCACATGGCATGACGGGCCAGTTGTGTGAATCTCATCTCGTACTGAGTAACCGTCATATCTCCCCGCTTCAGCCACTCAAACAGACGACGCAGCTCCTCTCTCTGAGACTGAGGCACATATTTCTCCAAAAATACCATGGAGAATTGCTGCCAAGTGAGGGGCGCTGCCCTAGCGGGCCTACGCCTCTCAAAATCCTCCCACCATCGAAATGCTGCACCTGTGAACCGAAAGGTGGTGAATGAAACAACGCTGGACTCTAGAATACCCGTGGTGCGAAGCATGCGCTGGCACTTGTCAAGAAAACCCTGGGCATCCTCGCCCTCAGCACCACTGAATGCCGGAGGCTGTAGCCTCTCAAACCTCTCCAAACGACGCTGCTCATCGTCGGGCATAACTGGAACCACATGAGCAGGAGCTGGTGCAACAGGCATAACTGGTTGAACTAGAGCTGCCCTAGATGCCTGAACACCCTATACTACCGGCTCGGGTGTGCGAGCCACTGGGGTCTGATTTCCTCCCCCTGCCTGTGAAGAAGACGCTGTAGTAGAGGCTGCAACGACCTGAGCCAAGCCTGTGCATACTGATAAGATCTGGGCCAAGGTCTCCTGAAGGCCCGGTATCACAATGGGCACTGCCGGTGCCTGAACCTGAGCTGCCGGAGCATCTGCAGCTAGAACATGGTCCTGAACCTCGGCCACTGGTGTAGGAATCTGACCCCGAGCCTGGTCAGCTGGTGGGTCAGCAGGTGCTGGTACTGCTGCCCTACCTCTACCACGACCACGGCCTCTGGGTGCCAATGGTGGTCGTCCGCCACGTCCGCTAGCATGTGTTCTCGCCATCTGCGGGAGAATAGAATAGGAAAAAGTTTAGCTTCACAATAACATAAACCGCACGATATGAATCCAAGAAAAGTGAGGCTTTTCCTAAAGTTCTGTAGCCCTCCGAGGATAGATACGGACATCTACATACCGATCCGCGAAAGCCTACTAAACCGGCTCATGACTCGCGAGTCCTAGTAACCTAGGCTCTAATACCAACTTGTCACAACCCTAATCCGGTCGTGATGGCGCCCAACAATAAAGCTAGGCCAGCCAGACCAAGAATTACTTATCATAACAAATATCAGTCCCAAAAGGACATCCCAAGAAGAATATATGAGTCAAGAACTCCAAATAATAATAATAATGAACAAAATACTGAGAGGTGCGAAAAACAAGTGACACTCCCAAAGATCTGGAGTCACAAGTCTAGAGCCTCTAACAAAACCCAACAGAAAGGGAGAATAATGTATGGAAATACTCAAGTCAAAATATAAAATAACAACTAGAAAGAAGAGGAGAAGCTAGGTTCTGCGAACGTCGGCAGCTACCTCAGCAACTCGGTGTGACTCCGCAACGCTGGAAGAGCCTGTCTACTGCTCATGAGTACCTGAGTCTGCACACAAAAGGTGCAGGGAGTAGGGGTGAGTACTAAGTACTCAGTGAGTAATAAATATATAAAAGCAGCTGAAATTAAGAAATCCACAGAATACCACAATATGAAGCTACACTACAGTCCGAATCTCCTACGAAGTAGCATCAACAGGACAATATAGCTACCACAGAATAATTCAACAAATAAAGATGCAATGCAATGTACATAACTGCTACGGCATGTAGCCCGATCCATTTAACGTCGTCGACGCTCACTGGGGTGTGTACAGACTTCGGAGGGGCTCCTACAACCCAAGCGCAATACTATTGCGGCGTGCAGCCCGATCCTCATATCAACCGCTGCGGCGTGCAGCCCGATCCTCGTATAAACCGCTGCGGCGTGCAGCCCGATCCATCCGCAGTCCACATTAATCAGATAAGTCACAAAACAATTCATTTTTCTTAATTCCAGTTTCCAGTTCATAATTTATGAAAAATACTTTAACTTTTATTTAATTTGCAAAAACCGATGACTTAGCATATCAGTAGTGTGATTTCAATTCCAGGACTGAGATCAGTGAATAAGCAAGTACAACTATCACATAAATATTATCCCCTAGGGATTCTACAAGTCGGCACAAGGCCCCAAACAAGGCTTACAGCCCACAGATGTCAACACAATGTATTTCCATCACTAATAGCATATTATTTATATTCGGGATGGACCAAGTCTCAATCCCCAGTCACAAATCAATCCCGCACCTGCCACGGGGTGCGAGCCATGCCCTACTAGCGTCACAATGTGCTAAGCCGGGGTTTCGAACCCTCAGGCTACCATATACACAAACTACTCACCTCTAGCCGATCGTAGACTCGTCCGCAATGCCCTTTCCTTTGGAATTCGCTGCCTCGCGTGTAGAATCTTTTCAAACCACAATAATTATGTCATTTACGGGTCAAATAAACATAATCCATTTCAATTTACATAAAAAACTCATAATTACGCTAAGTTGGTAAAAACCCGACCGGGGCCCACTGTCCGAAAAATTCAGAAAATTATACCAATGCGAACCTCGTCTCGCCACGAGTCCGTGCATATAAAATTTGTCGAAATCGGAGTTCGAATGGCCTTTCAAAACTCAAAATCCCGTTTTTAATACCTAGGCCACAATTCTTCACAATTTCTACCCAAATTCATAAAGATTGATGTTAATTCTACCATAAAATTATGTTTTTGAGTCGAGAATCTTACCTCCGATGAATACCCGATGATTTCCCAGTGTTTTCCTCGTGTTTTCTTCTCTCTAGGGTTCAAAATTGTGTTTTTGGGGTATAAACCCGCGACTACACTGTTTTTGCATTTTTATTCAATGCCAGACCAATTTGTTCTACACGTTCGCGATGTACTTCACGTGTCCGCGATGCCTCGCTCAGTTTACCCTTCGCGAACGCGACGCCTCCCACGCGTTCGCGAAGCACATTTTCCCCAGCCCCGGATTTTTCTTCTATGCGAACGCGTCCTACAGCCATGCGAACGCGAAGCCTACCCAACCTTGCCTACGCGAACGCGATAGCATGGTTGCGAGCGTGATGCTTTAGCTAACCTGGCCTTCGCGAACGCGACTTGGGCCACGCGAACGCGAAGGCTTAATGCCTGCACAGATTTCTGCAATTTTTCTGCAGGTTCTTCCAAGTTTAAAAATGCCCGGTTGATGGTCCGAATCCATCCCGAGGCCCCTGGGACCCCAACGAAAACCACCAACACACTCCAAAACATGATACGAACTTGTTCCAATCATAAAAACGCCATTCTAAACATCAAAATCACTATTTCCACACGGATTCAAGCCTAAGTTTCTTCAAAACTTCCGAAACTAACATTCAATCCAAAACCCGATCAAACGACGTCCGAATGACCTGAAAATTTGCAGACATATCCAAAATCACATAACGAAGCTACAGAAATTGTCGGAATTCCATTCCGACCCCCGGATCAAAATCTCACCTACCATCCGGTTTTCGCTAAAATTCAACCTTCGCCAATTCATGCCTAAAACTACACCGGACCTCAAAATTCGATTCTGATTGCTCTCCTAAGTCATAAATGATCCCCCAAAACTAGTCGAATCATCGGAATCCGGTTCCGAGCACTCTAACTCAATAGTCAACTCTAGGTTGACTTCCCATATTCAAGCTTCCTTCAAACATGCTATTTGCTTCATTTTCAACCCGAATCACTCCTAATTCACCCGATATACTCTAATACTGATATAAAAGAATAAGATATGTAAATGGAAGGTAACGAGGTGGTAATTGCCGTAACGACGGGCCGGGTCATTACAATACTAGGTTTAAAAGGCTTAAGATTCATAACTACCTTGTGCATATATGTGTGTCCGTTGCTATCTCTCTTGATCGAAACAGGTTTAAGGGGTTAGGTGGGCTCGTTTATATACTGCTTAGGAGAGGAATTAACTTTGTTGGCAAGATCTGATATAACAGATCAAAGAATCTTGTAGAGAAATAGGGTAGACCTTGTTTGTCGTTTTGAGAGAATGATTACCTTGTGTAGCCAGCTCTTGAAAATATTTGCAACGAATGAGTGAGAGATTGTGTTGATAACTCCAGTTTATTTTGGCTCAATTTATGGCCTCAAGGCATCCTTGCATATCATTAGGAGGACTAGACTTTTCCCGTTAGTGGCCAAGCTATTCTGGATAGAGTTATCAAGTTAGTAGTTGTAACATATGTAGGATGTGTTTTCTTTTCTATCGAATTTGAACATCCAAGGGCAAACATCGAGATGCAAATTTATTTATTCATTTCACAGTAACTACCTAGCTTGAGTGTTGATTAATGGAGGATTTGTATTGTGTGTTAACATGCACACTGGTAAAAACATCTGTACTTTCTATATTCTCCTTCTGGTGTTGCATCAGTTTTCATATTTTGGTATCTGTTTGATCTAGAGGCTAGTATTCAGAAGATTGAGTAGGCTATTCAAATAAAATGGTAGCAAATCCTTTGTTTATGTTAATGTGGACTTCCTGGGAGCAATACTCTGGCAGGTTGTTTAGTGGTTGGATAATTAGTAGTCCTTCTTTGTGGATGTCTATTTTAGGCTGTATGTTTGTTAAGTTCTTATTTCAGGCAAGCCCTCCCTCCTCTCTCGAATTGTCCTTAAAAAGAAAATTTATGCACTGTGCCTTGTATATGGATCCAAATCTCTAGTGCTGGAGGAGCCATCGGTTTATTGAGTTTTCAAGTTAAGCAGGAAAGAAACAAAAAAAGGGAAGGCAGAAGCAATTACTGGTATCTGGTATCACGTCCAGTATTTCTAGTTGCACTTGTGATGGCATTTTATCTTGTAATTCTCTTTAATTCTAAGTTGTGTGTTTAAGGTGTTAATAGGGGATGGTTAAGAGCTCTTGACTGTTTGAAACTGGCAGCACTTTTTGTTGAGAATCTCTGCAAACAATTTTCTTTCATATAACTTATTGGGCACGTTTGTGTGTTATAGAATCAACTGATGATTTTGCTTAATGCTGCACAATCTTCATCAATAAAATAATTTCATACTTGTAAAAAACATTAGCCTATACTCTTTATTGCAGATTTTTTCATAGTTGACAAGAGGGGTTGCTCGGATGGTAAGCAATCCCCACTTTCAACCAAGAGGTTGTGAATTTGAGTCTCCCTAAGAGCAAGGTGGGAAGTTCTTGGAGGGAAGGATGTCGGGGGTCTATTTGAAAACAGTTTCTCTACCCCAAGTTAGAGGTAAGGTCTGCGTACACACTACCCTCCCCAGACCCCACTAAGTGGGATTATACTAGGTTGTTGTAGTGTCTTAAAATTTGTGGCCGAAAAAATTTGTCAAGTCGCTGGAGCCCTTTGTGAAATGGCTGGAGGAGGCTCATGACTAGCATCTTGTATGTCTATTATTGTCTTTTTCTTGTTTGATCAATTTATTTAGTCTAGGCATTCAAGATGAAAGGTAATGACTTTATTTATTCTCTTTTGCAGGTGAAGTAGATCAAGAAATAGAAGATGAGGGCAATGGAGATCTAGACCTTAATTAAGATGAATTTTGAATTGCTACAGATGAATGTTCTAGGAATCTTTTGTTGTCAATATTTTGAAACTTACTATTGAATTGTATTAAACTAATGCACTTGGTGTAGAACATTTGCTTCTATGGATATTATTAGCTTGTTGGACAAGTTATGTTATTAATAGTTTTATTTTGTGATTTGTTTAAATTTTAGTGTTATATATATATATATATATATATATATATATATATATGAGCTATATTTATGTTTTAAATAAAATATTATAATAGCCTACCAGAACCGTTGCAATAGGACACAAATGGCGTTCTATTAGAATGTAAACCGTTCCAATAGATTCGGTAAACCGTTCCAAAATTCTCTCTAAACCATTCCAATAGGTAGTTAAAATCGTAGCAATACAAAAACAACCATTACAATAGCTTTAAAAGACCGTTGTTGTGTTAATAAATAACCGTAATAATAGATTACGAAAGTGTTGCATTAGATAATATGGTAACGGTTATGAGCCGTTGCATATACATTATAGTAACGGTTTTAAACCGTCCCAATTGGAAGGAATAATCGTTCCAATAGAGCAAGGAAAAACCGTTGCGATAGACGTCTCTATAGCAACGGAAATGACAACCGTTACCAGAACCGTTCCTATAGGTCCATTGGCACGCGAGCTGATGTGGGTCTTTAAACCGTTCCAATATTGCTACGACAACGGTTTAGCTACCTACCAGAACGGTTTCTCATGCGTTGCTGTAGATCAATTTTTCAGTAGTGGTCGATGGGGTTTTTTTTAAAAATAGAATATTCTCATTAAAACTCATAAAGTATTAGGAATTATTAAACTACATGAATTAAAATTCATAATTTGCACGACTCTAAATGCAAAGAAACATTACCCTTTCAGTTAGTTTAGACATGATCTTACATATGTCAATGTAACATTGCTCGTATTTCTTTGCCAAATTCTATCTTCATCACTATTGTAATATTTTTGTTAAGTTTTGAGCATCGAGTTAACAATTCAGAAAGTGTAAAGTCATACATCGATAAATAACAATTTTGGTTGTGCAATATAAGTTTATCCAAAGTTTGATCTTTGAAGTTCGATCTTTGATCATTACGTGAATTCGTTTGTCAGATAAGGTTTCTAGCGAGAGAAAGCAAACGATTTTGTGGAATTTGTTGTGAAAAGTGAGTTCAGTTTGCATTTGCTTAGATTTATATTCCAGAGAAAGATGGAGTTCCACGAGTATGCTTTGTTCGTAAAGCTCATTATTTTATTTTATTTTATTTTATGTAATAAATTCAAGCTAATTGAACAGAGACAATAATTTATATATATTGCAGAGTCTTAAAGATTGTAACTATTTTTTTTTTCAAATATTGTTTAAGAAGTAAAAGTTGTTACTTTCATTAACTAATAACATATTATTTTTAAAACCATTTCAAGTAATATTTCTTATTATTTTTAAATTTTATAATTCCCCGCACATCATGCGGATACGGATACTAATTTAATTAAAAACACCGTCCGTTTTTCTTCTACTTTAACTGCTATGAAATCCTCATTTAATAAGTACACTAAACATGTAGTAGTACAATATTTGATATTGTACTTCAATATATTATTAAATCAGCTTAATGATTACATGACTTGCGTGATATTTAATACCCCGTATTTAGAATTTCATGGTCACTATATATACATTTCATATCCTTGTAACATGGAATTTGATATTCCATATATTTATTAAAGTTTGATTATTTCGACCTGACACGGTGTTTGTTTTGAATTCGCTAGAAAGTTATTCTTTTTTTTTTTTTTTTGGTTATCACACTCTCTCTCCCGTAGTATTTTAAAGAGTAGTTTATTTGGCAGTGAGCAAGTCTTAACATAGCTTTACAAATCCGGAAGGCTGAATTGTACCAATTTTCTGCTGATGTTTTACATATTTCTGTCATCATTTTCCAACCTCTATATCTCGTGAAACATGATTTTCATAAGAATTGCTAGACGAGCCTCGAGAGTTGAGTGTTATTAGGGTATGCAATTTGGCCACTCGACAAGTCCTAAACATTGAGTTCTTAGGGAGTTAGGGTACACAATTCGACCATTAGACGAATGTTGAGTGTTCTTAGGATGCATAAATAGGACACTCAGCGCGTAAATCTCATCGAACTAAGACCCACATGTGTGTCTCAGAGCATGTTGCCAGTGCCTCACCCAATGCGAGCTTCGAGTGAGTTTCCGTAAAGACTTTAAAAATACTACAGTATTTTAATTTTTATTATTAAAAGAAAAATGAAAAGAAAAAAAAACAAAGTAGGAACCAAAAGCTTCGAAGAAACCACAACTTCAACTGAATTATGAAATACCCTTAAATCTCTCTGTTATAAAGTTTTTGTAACCAATAAAGCGTTATTTGTAGTAAATTAGAAAAAGATTGTATTGGGAGTGAGTTTGCTAAATAAAAGGAAGACTGTTTATTCCAGTAATATCACAATAACCTGTCATGCTTACTGATTTCTGTATCATGATAATTTATTACTGTATTCCTAAAATAATATGGAGAATATTTATTGAAATAGGAGTACAAACGGGAGTACCGCCTTATAGTTCTAACACGAATTAAGAAAATAGGGAAACTATCGGGGCCTAAGCGTAATAAATAAATGTTTAAACTAACTTTCATAACAGCTTTTTCCATGTAGTTCCTCATGCAAAACTTTTTCATAGGGTTTTTCTTTACCCCTTAATCTTCAGTTTTTTCTATTTAATACCCTCTCTCCCGGAGTAGAAATTGTATAGGGTCAAATTCTGCCCTTCGGTGTGGTCACAACCCAAGATTAAATAATGATCGTGATGGAGGTATGCCCCCAGAATGTCGGAACGAAAGCGCACTCACAAGTCTCTTCGTTCACTCGAGGACACGCGACCTATTTTTATATTGTTTTATTACCTTGAGGAGGTCCTTCTGTTATATAAAGGAGGATCCCAATGTTGTAAAGGGGCGGATCTTTTTCTAATACAAGCTCTCTCTCTATCTCCCTATCTCTCTCTCTACATTTCTACTATCTGGAACACTCAGTACATCAAAAGCAATAAAGGATATTATACACATTTGTAGGTCTCATTATATTCGATTACGATTTACCTTTGATTTATTTTTTTATTATATTTGCTTGATAGGTATTCACCAACTTTTGAGTCAAACAATTTGGCGCCGTCTGTGGGGATTTCGGCAATCGCAATCATAGTCTGCACCTAGAATCTCAAGAACAAACCACCTTCCTTCACATCCAATCGATATAAACAAAATGGCAGAATATGAAGCAAGATTGAAAGCAATAGCTGATGTCACGGCCAACCACATTGGCCCCCTCAACGAAGCCGGTAGAGAAAACATCTTGAGCACAATACCTGACAGTATTCAAGAGGGAGAAATCTCACCCTCTCCATCTGAAGATCTGATGATCTTGCACAAAAATGAGCTTCCACGTCTGTGATCAAAGAAAATCCACCCCCAGTGGTCAAGAAACTACTAGAAGAGTGGCTGGTGAACACCCTAGGCAGCTTACTCAAGAAATCACCCCAAAACAACGCTAAGAACCCATTGATGACTTATATCGCTACCACCAGCGAACACGATACTGTACGAATAAACAACAACCACTCCAATGACCGGACCAGCGATGGAACGCTTGCAGCCATCCTAAAGAAAATGGAAGAAATAGAAAGTGAAAATAAAGCACTTCGAGATCAAATGAAAGAGCATTAAGAAAGGGTGGACGAAATTCCCGGCGCTCCTAAGTTACCACCAAAGCGTGACGTGGGAAGATTCATTGAATAGCCCTATGGCGAAGAAGTTGTACGTCATCTGATCCCCAAAACCTTCAAAATGCCACCTTACTTAAGGATATATGATGGGACGACAGACCCCGAAGATCACCGGATCCACTATGTGACCGCTGTGAAAGGTAATGATCTGTCAAAGGAACAAGTACCATCCGCACTACTGAAAAAGTTTGGGGAAACGTTAACGGGAGGGGCGTTAACGTGGTACTCGCAGCTGGTAGCCAGAACGATATCAACATTCAAAGAAATGGCAGATAAATTCACCACCGCCCATGCATGATCAAAGAAAGCAGAGGCCAGGGTCAGCGATATCTTCACCGTCCCGCAAACCGCAGGTGAGGGACTTAGGGACTTCCTGGGCAAATTCAACAGAGTAAGGATGAGCCTACTGAACGTATCGGAAGGCATGGCGGTAGCAGCCTTCCAAAACGAGCTGAGCAGATATGGTTCAAGAGCAACCAAAAAGCTATTAAGCCGATTCATGAAGTATCCCTAACCACATGGGAGGAAATTCACAATGCCTACTGCGCCGAGGTACAAGCGGGTGAGGATGATCTCAACGGACCAACCCAGCGGCTCATGACGATACAGTCAGAAGTTAGAAGGGATCGACATAGCGAGGGCCGGTGAGAGAAATCCTCACGCTTCAACAAAGAAAGGTATCATCCATACACCAGTTCCTCGCATCCACCACCACCCAGACATACGGAATCTCTGCAGCAACATGTCGCCCCACTACGTAACGTAAGAGGTATGCCCCCTTTTTATTATTTGCCCATAACTTTTGTGTGTCTCCCTCAGAAATAGACACTGGAGAAGATGGGCACCAAAGTACAATCACCACAGATAACGAAATCAGATCCCGCTACAAGGAAATCAATTATCATGTGCGAATTCCACCAGAAATGAAGGCACAAAAATGAAGACTACATAGGGCTACGGTAGGAGGTAGTAAGAATACTAAACCAAGGATACTTGAGGGAGCTACTCAGCGACAAAGGAAAGATAAATTTTGTATGAGGGCATGAACAGCTCAGGGACCACCAAAGCCGCCTTCACCAATGCGCATCATCAATATGATCGTCAGATGAGGCAACGATTCGATAATAATCATGTAAAATTCACCATCTCACACAAATTAAAGCGAACAATTGCCCACGAATGGTATGACGACTTTGAAGAAAGTATCAACTTCGATAAGTCTGATGCCGATGGTTTGTCTTTTTCTCATTATGATGCATTAGTCATAACTTTGCGCATTGCTAACATTGACGTTAAGAGGATCATGGTTGATGACGTAAGTGGCATTTGTATTATCCAATCAAGAGTCCTCGCTCAAATAAGGCTCGAAGATAAGATAATATTGTGCTGCATAACCCTAATTGTTTTAACAATGCAGTGGAACAAACCTTCGAGGAGATATCATTGTTAATTTTAGTAGGGGGAGTTACGGTGGAAACCACTTTCCACGTCATGTACCAGGAAATAGCCTACAACGCCATCATAGGACGACTGTGGATACACGCCATGCGAGCAGTACCCTCAAGCTTCTACCAAGTGATCAAGTTCCCACCCCATGGGGAGTGTTTAGCATTCGGGGCAAACCGCGCACAGCACAAGAATACTATCGAATTGCTCAAGACTACTTGTCACACCTCCTTTTTTCGTGTCCCAACAATTTACTACTACATCCCGGGAAGGGATATAATAATAGTAGTAGAGAAGGAGCTTTTCTAATTAAAGGACATTCGGAACGGGATTTATTTATTAATTTTTCAGAGTCGCCACTTGGGAAAATAATGGTGTCCCAAGTCACCGGTATAATCCCGAACCGAGGAAATGATGACTCTGTTTGACAGTCCGCGAAATTAAAAAATCCGGATAAGGAATTATGTTAACCCGGGAGAAGGTGTTAGGCACTCCCGGATTCCGTGGTTCTAGCACGGTCGCTCAACTGCCGTATTTGTTATATTTTATTTTCTTATATGCTTTAGTTTTCAAATGCTATTAATATTCCGCTTTGTTGATTTTAGGACTTGCGACGTAACAAAAATACATTTTAAGTCACACCGTAACCAGTACACATGCGACTTTAATGCATTTCAGCTTCGCCGGAATTTTAGATTTGGGTCACATAAGATGTGCACCCGTATTAGGAATGTGTTTTCATTTATAGTGAATATAATGTCTACTATGTCTTATTAGCTTTGGAAAGACCATAAAATTTGCTAAACGGTTCTTCCGAGTCTAACATTTCCACTAAAATCCATTTGGTGGCCCCGTGTATTTTATATTCGGAGCGAGGCTCATCCCTTATTTTAAGGCTCAAACCTATTCATATACTATGTTATCTATTTTTGTTTTTTCTTCCTATGTTATATATGTTTTTTGTATTATATTTTCAAAACTATAACAATGGAGTCCAGGCCATTTATTCATTATTGGGCATGGACTTTGGACTGCTTAAGAGTCCATTATTGTAGACAATTGGGCTTCTGAAGCCCGACATATTCTACTGTCCTGTCCGAGAATCAAGTTATCCAATTAATCAAACCTGAGCCTATATTCACGATTAGGCCCAGAATGCATAAACATAATTTAATAAACTAACAATTTAAGAATAGAATTTAAACAAATATTTTCAATTGATAAAGAGAACCAACAAAATCATATTATTTCGAAAGGTATCCAGTTACAATTCTCGATTACTGCTAATTTCAGTATCTAACTACCAGCTAAAATTCTTACATAAAAATTTTATATCATTTGTATTATACTATATGGCAGGTTCTGATATTTAAGTAATCACTAACTTGTAGGATTATTTTTGTTACTGATTTCTTAGCATAGAGGAAAACAATGTTCTGATTTTAACCCATCATGCTTGATTCACTGAACATTACCAGGTTTTAAGAAAATGGACCTGAAGTTAATTCTTATTTAGTAATCACAAGCCATACAATGAACTGATTTACTTATACTCTTAGGTTAATGATCCTAATTCTGAATTTAGCTAACAAAATAGATAAGTGTACGTTTATAAGTCCAGTTTCAGAATCACGTCTATTAACCTAAGTGTATTAGATTTATATTAATCTGTTTTTGCTTCGAAATTAGGTGATAGGCTGTTAACTAAGTTTAGCTTATACATTAGCTACCCTACTCTAGATCGAATTTTATACAGCATGCTAGTTATTACAACCCATTCCTAATGAATTACAAGAGATCTAAGGCTGTGATTACAAGCATAGGAAAACAGATACAACTTTAGCAAAAATAAGTCTGTATTTCATTCCTTTATCACGTTTTCAATTACATCCTCGAGAGACAGTAGTGTACTTGATCAATTGAGATAAAACAGTAAGTTCTAGGAGTGGAGGATGAAGAGAATCAGCAATAGACAGCAATTAAGTATCAACAGCAATGAGGGCAGATTAACACAGTAACATGTGATATTTCAAAGCAGAAAACCCAGCAAATTCAACCTATATAAGTAGAAGACCCAGCGAATTCCACCAAACAAATGAAGCACAACGAGCAGAAGTTCAAAAATGTTCAACCAATGTCTAACTCAGAACTATAATGTGTGAAACTAAATTTCTGAACCTCCAAAATCTAGCCATTTTCTGAACTAGAATTATAATGTTTCAAACCCTATGTGTGGAAAATCTCTCCAAAATCTAACTCCTTTTTCAGGCTTATTAGAAGTCTATTTATAGAGGCATTTTGGGGGGAATTTCAAATAAGTTAATTGTATTTCCCTCCCCTTATTCTTTTAATTAATTACATAATAGTCCATTTAAAAAGTATCGAATTGCCCTAAGACCCCTGCTAGAAGGTTCTGGGCAGTTCTATTAGGTTCTATTAGGTGGGTTTTACCCAATTGCCCCAACTTGCTAAGGTTTATTACATAAATGCTTTTTAACTCTACCTATTATACCCTTTATTATCTAGGTAATTTCAGCAAAACCACATACTAAAGTCATTTTTGTCCCTATAGGCTCTATTTAATCCACAATAATGCCATTTACCCTTCCGCTTTTACCCCTTTTATTTAAGTGTTATTACCCGACCTGCCTTAGGTCTGGCAGAGCTAGGTAAAATAGCCATTAGTTAGTCATGCCTTTAAGACTTTAATCAGTTTCAGGTTATAAACCTTTTCAATTTTAACCTTTCTTACACAAATAGCCATTAATTAGAATTCATCTTTAATTTGCAAACACAACAACAAAATACTTACACATATAACCTAAGTTCCCTTAAGTACTCAGAAGTTCAGAAGAATCAAACACACGAGTCAAGTTGCAAATACAACCAATTTCCTGTTGTTTTGCACAAATAACCTTAATCACGAATTAACTTCCAATTAATTAGAACTAAGAGGAGAAATTTGATAATGGTTGAATTCCAATCAACTAAAACATAATCGAGACAGTATAATGAGCAATCACATAAAACTAGCTAATTTAACATATGATTCATGAGTAGTTACTATCAGAAACCTAGAAATACTTAGATAACTATTAGGCATGCATAAGATTCAGGGAAAGTACGAATCAAGATACAAAAACAAAGATAGAAGCATGCATAGGATAAATTTCAAGTTCTAAGCATGATAGGCATGTGAAGAAATTAACAGAACAAGTTAAAAAACAAAAACAAAAAGAATCATGTTTTCAGAAAGGATGAACAACTAAAAATGGGGTAGGGTACTTAGCTTTTAGGATTTTTCTTTTCTTTTTCCGTTTTCTTCTTTCTTTTCTTCTTTTTCTTATTTTCTCTTTGATCTTTTCACTTTCTTGATTTTCAGAGACCTTCAGAGACTGTTGGTCTTTGGATGTTAGATCTCCCAAAATAGGTCATTGAGGTTTGATTTTGAGTGTAAGGGAAGAGATATAAAGCCTTAGGGGAGTGTTTTGGGAGTGGGGTTTGTTTTTGGTACTCGCCGGAGTAGGGTTCCGGCGAGTATTTTTTTATTATTCGAGAGGTTAGAGGCAGATTCGAAAGAAACCATTTAGGTGGGGTGAAATATCATTTAAAGACGATCAATGAGTGTTAGTTTGGTGGTCTGATTCATACTTTAGGGTGGTCGACGGCTAGGGTTCCAGCGACCGGGATTTCAAGAACAAAGGGACTGTTGGTTTCTAATCGTGGTTTATGGGGTCTTATGGTGGTTTAATGGTAAGGAGGGGTGTGTGGTGGCCTAGTTTTGGCCGGAGATAGAGACTTGTAGTAGTCTCCGGTGATCTCCATAGGAGATAGTGGAAGAAGGTGAAGAAGATTGAGGCGGCTAGGGTTTAGACGTATAAGATGTGTGTGTGTATAATGTCGTCTGAAAGAGAGAAGGGAGGTATATATATCGATCCTAGGTTGTTGATTCCTAGCCATTGGATTAGCTGAGATGAATGGTGTAAGGCCCCGTAAAATTTTTGTGCATAAGACCTAGTAGCTATGGTGTCATGGTCCGAATAATGTGTTAGGAATGCGTAGAATCTCGCCGCAGTTCGGACCCTTGGTAGTGATTTAAGTTTCAAAAATGTAAAGAGTCAATTTTTCCAGAAAAGTGTCAATTATGCGGTCAGGAATGCGACCGTAGATCTACTATGCAGACCGCATTCATGCCGCAGAGCTTAACAGAGGGTTTACAAAATTTGGTGTTGAGAATATGGTCGATATGTGATCGCAGAATGGATCTGCGGACCGCAGATCTACCGCATAAATTCTCGAAGGTTTTTGAGTGTCAAATCTGCGGTGCACTCTGCGACCGCAGATCAAGAATACGGACCGCATTTTGGTCGCATTCCGTAACAGAACTTGTGTAAATTTTGAGGCAATTCCGTGGTCATTATGCGGACCGCATGTTGATGACCCGGCCCAGGAATTTTATAAAATTCAACCCGACCTCTTCTTTAATATAACACCTTTCTCCTTCATTTTATCATATCATCTTACTAAAATTAGAGAGAGAAGAGAGGGATTTTAGAGAGAGAAGTCTTTCATCCACAAATATTGCTCCAACTACTTAGTTCAAGGGATTCTAGGGCAAAGATTCAACTTCCCCAAATCAATTGAAGGTAAAAACCCTAGCTATTTTCCCTAATTTTCAGTTTTAAAATGGGTAAGGAGAGGGTTGCATATAATAGCTTTTGAAAATAGAATTTTACACTCATGCATGATTATTGAACTCAATTTTTAGTAAAGAGGAAGTGGATAGGCGTAAGAGCGTACAAAACGAGGTCGGCAAAGATAGGGTAGCTTGGGTAAGCATAAAGTAGGAAGTTAACGGAAGAAAACTCGATACCAGGTATGTATGGCTAATTTTGATTCTTGTGAAATCGCCTATATGTGTGAAATTTGTTTGGCTCGTGTTAATTTGACAAATTGTGTGAAATTCCTGATGTTGTTGTTGGATACTCAAATTGTTGTTGAACTATGATTGATGTAGTATGGAATATGAACCGAAAGATAAATGAGAGTTGAATTTTGGGTAATGAATTGTGAATAATGATTATAATGGTATATATGGTACCTTGTGGAAAGGAAATGAAACACTTGAGGTGTGGTAAGTTGTTGAACATAACAGTATGAACATTCTCAATTTTGGAAACATTGTAATTTGGTTGTGTTGTTGGTTCGAGAAGAAATTGAGAACATGAACCAATTTGTAAGTTGTTTATTTGAACTTGTTGTAATTGTGTGTCGTGCCTTATCTGCTGTTTGTGATTGTTGTGTTTGAAAACTGTACGGTGGGATCGGGTTGCGCGCCGCAACACGAAGAAATATGGTGTGGGTTGGGCTGATAAGGGTGGCCTAGGTAATAAGGGTGGACGAGGTAACAAGGATGGAAAGCGATCGAAATCGCAAATGAAATTGATACAAAATCATTGATATGAAATTGTGAAAGGAGACAGCAGGAGAGTTTGCAACCTATGGGGCACTGATTGCCCATTTGTTTGACTACTTACAATTTATGTGGTTGATTTGTTGTTGTTCTATTTGTTGACCTTAAACATGCTTATGTTGAGGCTTAACTGAAATGAGTAAAATGTGGAAAACGTGGTTAGCTGGCTTAATTGATTTCTTGATGTAATTTACTATCTGTCTTGTCATCGTGATTCTTTAATGGCTTGAGTTTACTTGGGACAAAGTTTGTCCATACATACCAGTACAATTCAAATGTATCGATGTCCCTTTTGTCGGGGACACTACATTCGTGTTATGATTGTAGGTGGATCAGTAGCAGGCGCTTCAGCTCATCGGCAGTAGTATCCTTCATCCTTCACTGCCCGTTTTGGTGAGCCCCTTTCTTCCTCGGGGCCCTATGTGGTTCGTGCCACTTTTGTTTAGATTTCATTTTGGTTTTGTAAGGTATAGCCGGAGCCTTGTTACCGGCAAGTATTGTGTTGCCTTTTGTAACCTAGGGGCTCTGTAGACATGTAAAATGTGGGGATTCCAGTCTTGTGTATATATCATGTTGGGCGATGTAAAAACTGTAAACTTGTTAATGAATCACTGTGAGCACGTGATTTTTGCCCTGTATGAGAATTACTCCCAAAAATGCAAAAAATAAAATAGCTTCGTGTTGTGTGTGATTTAGTGGATTTCCTTTTGTTTGTCGTTATTTTGCTTATTGTTCATATTTCTCGGTGCATGTATTTGTTTAAAATTGATAAAAAAAAATACAAAAATATGTGTCGCGCGCGTATTTAGGAATTAACTAAACCATGTCCAGTTTCTTAAAGAGAATTTTGTTTTTAAATCGTGTTTGTTGCCTTTGTGTCATTTAATGTATAATTGTGTGATTTGGTATTTAGTTATGTAGGTTAATTGCAGTAAAAATTTTTTTTTGTGTTATAGGTTAATATATACATATATATATATATATATATATATATATATATATATATATATATATATATATATATATATATATATATATATATATATATATACACGTATACATATAATACAATATGGAGGATAGTTGTGGGACATGGAAATCGGATTGGGCCAAAACCCAGTCCAATATAACAAAGCCCAATCCAAATGCCCATTACCCATCCCCATCCGTTATTTTCTTTTAATCTGAGCCGTTGGTCGGTACAATCCAACGGCCCAGATTAAACGTTAACATCAAGGCCATATAATTACCCGAATCCCTACCCAAAATCCATCTCTGACCCGCCCCATAATACTTTTAATCTGAGCCGTTGGATGTAATAATCCAACGGTCCAGATTAACCCATCACCTTTCAATATACCAAAACACCCCCCAAACCCGTTTTTCTTCTTCATTTCATCCCCTTCATCTCTCAAAGCCTCATCTCTGAGAGAGATAAGGAACCCTAGCCGCCACCACACCCCACCGCCTTTAAGCCGGCGGCAACGACGCCAATGGTCGCCAAAATCACACCCCTAAACCACCCCGACGCCTCCTCTCCAAATCCACACTTCGTTAGCCTCGAATCTCCCTAAGCCGCCTCAAATCTTCAGTTGAAGTCTCGAGCAAAACATGAAACCATTCCAACCAACCCCAAATTCACACCAATCATCCCCTAGACCTCCCTCATACCCAGTATAACATTGGTCTGGTTCGAATCTAACCAGAAATACTCGAACCCCAAAAAGCGGCACCAAGAACCCTAGAAATCAAATTAGGGATTCGGGGTCAAAAATCGAAACAAATTGGGGTCTAATAGACCTTAATGGAGATGTTTTCATTCGAAAACATTTCGATTAAGTTCCGTTAGACCCCAAAATCCAAATGTGAGCCAAATCCGAGATTGGTCCGGGGTCGTTCGAGCTTTGATTTCGTCTTATACGGTATTTCTATTTTTCTTTCTTCATGCTTAATGTGTTAATCATGTGAATTGTTTGTCCTTTGTTTCTTCTTTAGTTTGCTATTTTTGTTCTTCATCTCCAAAGACCTTTTATTTGGTCGATTTGTGTTCTGTTATTTGTTCGAGTGTGCCTGTTATAGAATAGTTATTCATTTTGATTAAGGTCGTTAAGCGTCCAATTCATATTTGATTGGTTCTGTGTCTCTGCTGAAATACATGAAATCAAACTATAGATCGCCCATTTGTTATTGATTATATATGTTAACATCGACTAATCAATGTGGTCGGTTAGTTTCGTAGGTCTTGTTTATTAGCATTCTAGGGCAGACTTGGATGCTATAAGCACTGATTGAATCAAGTCCTCTTCTTTTGGGAACTGTTTGTGATGAATTAGATAGTTGTGGGTAGTATAGGTTTAAAGGGTGTAATTGATGAAGGTAATGCATTAGGACTGCTGGTGGAACCTGCTGTACAGCAGAGTTCACCACCAGTTGTCCCCTGCTACTAATTTTTAATTAATGAACCCATGCCTTGACATAGTGTAGTGGTAAAAAACAGAGGGATGGGTTCAGCAGAGAGAGGGATGGGCAAAGGGGTTTAATTTAAGGTCTTTGTACCATTAGGGGGAAGGGTTTTAGCTATAAGTATAGCAGTAATCTGAAACATAGAGGGGGATATACACAGACCTGGGACCTTGACACATACAGGGATCTTAGACAGAAATACACAGTGGTAGTGGGCATTGAGGAAGTGTTCTGGGAAATACAGTGATAGGCAGACCTTAGGAGGGGACTCGAAAACATATAGAGAGAGGTATACACACACAGGGATCTGAAGTACTTTTGATTAGCTTTCAGCTTCGAAGAGAAATACTGTTTCATACAAAAAGAAAACCACCTCTTAAAATACTGTTACATCGAGTGTTCGAGAGTTCCAGTGGTTATCACCTAGGAATCAGTCGTTTTCAGGTCACAACTTGGTATTTTTGGAGTGAATCACTGCCTGAAATCCTCATTTGTTAGCATTGGTGTGACTGTTTGGTTCCGCTATAATTGGTCTTGGGTAATCGACTTTTAAATCACATTTGGTTTTGCTGGGTAGTTTTTTGACTGGTTATTGTCAAATTGCCTGTTGGTTGCTGTTTGTTTTCTCTGTTGCTGTGGTTGAGTGCCCACTGCTGTTGCTGTTGTTCATTGCTACTGCTGATTCTGTCCTCTCTTCATTGTTTGTCAAATTTTCCAGGTATATTTTTACTCCCCGGCAGCATGAAGTTTCAAATGTTGCATTTACAATATTATAAATCAAGCCTACAGAAGTTCTGTTATAGTAGACTGCTTTGTCATCTGTAATTGCTATTTGCAAAGTTTAAGTGATAGATTCCTTAGGTTAAATTTGTGTTAATGTTAGATAGGTTTATTAAAAAATGCAATTTGTACTAGCTGGACTTTTGACTGGACTGCTATTGTCGAGAATAGACATAGGTTAGGACGTTGTTTCATTGCGGAATTGATAATTTACTCATTAGTTTAATATGCAGTGTATTAGACTTAGTAACATTCTCTATTCACTTTTAGAATTAATGATGATTATGATTAACTTTTAGTCTAATATTCTAAGAGATAAAACAGTTGGAAACCTGTCATATTCGGATCAGCGAGTATAAACCATTTGGCTTCATCTACATTGTTGACACCATAAGATCCAACGCTATTTTTAGTAAAATGATATGTCAATCAGATCTGTAGGTCAGGCATATCAATTTCAGTTGATGTTTCGTTAAAAAATTTGTAGCTTAAGTGATAAAACTAAATTTTCAGTCATACATCTGTAGTATGAAATTTTTGTTTCCAAATAGTTTCACTAATACACTGCCGGTGCTTCTTCTCGTTAGTTGAGGTTAAAATATAACTTTTGTTATTTTTCCTTTGTTCTTCCTGGTTCAAATAGTGTTAATTAGCAGTAATCAAGTAGCATCCATCCCTTCATCGTAATTTCTCAACTCGATTAAGTGATAATCTTTAGTTATTTTGTTAGCTTTGATCCACTGTTTCACAGTAAATCGGGAACTTAAAGAAAACAAATAAATACCCATAGTCTGTGTAATTGAAGATAATCTTTAAACTAATAGATGAAATAAGTAGAAAATATGGTTATGCTAGGATCGGCCTTTAATAAAAGCGAGACGAGCCTCGCTGCACTAAATACATAATTGTGGGGCCCTCGAATAATTGTCATGAAAACTTAGACTTGGAAGGACCGTTTAGTGAATTTCATGGCCCTTTCTCAAAGTTAAACAGACGATAGACTCTTTAGGCACGATTTGAAATGAAATTACTTTCCTAAACACGGGTGTGCATTTATGTGACCCAAATCTTACTCCCGGCGGAACTGAAATACATTAAAGTCGCAGGCGTACTGGTTACGGTGCAGCTAAAAAATGCGTTTTCGTGACGTCGCAATTTTTCTAAAAAATCAAAGCGGAATATAAGAGCACACAAAAGTAAAATATATAGAGAAATCAGATAGAAACAAAAATTGCGGTTGAGCGACCGTGTTAAAACCACGAAATCCGAGAGTGCCTAACACCTTCTCCCGGGTTAACAGAATTCCTTATCCAGGTTTCTAGTTTCGCAGACTATATCACAGAGTCATAAATTTCCTCGGTTCGGGATTAAACCGGTGACTTGGGACACCATTATTTTTCCAAGTGGCGACTCTGAATTAAATGAATTGATCCCGTTTCGATTGTCCTTTAATTGGAAAAACTCCCTCGCGCTCTCGCGGGTGCGTAAAAGGAGGTGTGACAGCTCTGGCGACTCTGCTGGGGACGATACCTCTGAACTTCGGTTCGGGGTCTAAGAATTCGAGCTCATTTAAATTGTTGTTTTGTCTGTATCTGATTTTATTACATGTTTGATTAATGTGCTACATGTCTACCGCTTTGATATTAGTTGCACTGTATATACAAACTGCTATATGTTTATCGCTTTGATATTGCGTGAACTGTATATAAAACTGTGCCGAAAACCCATCTCACTCCTCACCCTCGGGGATGTGCTCACTGGTTGAGACTCCTTATTCTGTTAGTGTCATACCCAAAATAATGAAGAGGATCGGAAAGTTTCTAAGCCGGTTGGCATTTTGGTTCCCGGAAAGGAGCTCCTTCCTCAGCCCGAGTTATCCGCTTGGGTACACAGTCTAGATCATGCACCAAGGTTTTTAACTTAGAATAACATAACTGCATACCGGATCCCTAGTAGGAAACGCTTATTTGCATCACGTTGCATTTGACTTAGGGGACTCGACACAGGGGTTGGGTCCGTCTAGGACAGGCAACCTGAAATGAAAGACCATCCTGCTATGCCATGTTTGTTTCAAGCATTTATTCAAACTTGCATGCTAACCGGCTTTTAAATACTGAGGAGAAACAAAAAATAAAAGGAAACAGTGTGGGCAAATAGATATTTCCAGAAAAACAAAAACGTGTTTAACCAACAAAATCAATAGTTTGCTAATAAAAGACAACGGAAGGTTGACTTTGCCGACAATGGGTTTCTTAACAAAATGTGTTTTCTTTGTCGATCAATAAAAGAAAATGTGTTTCTTAACAAAATGTGTTTTCTTTGTCGGTCAATAAAAGACAATAGTTTGTCTTGACGGACCGAACTACGCGAGTTTGATTCTCACCGGATGTGAGATACGTAGGCAATCCCCGTCGGGTCCAACTTGCCATTTTTCAAAAAAAAAAATATACCAAAATCTGTAAATTTTGAAAAATCATTGCCAGCCAAAATGATCGTTTTCTTTAAATAAATGTGCAGGATGAGCACGATTCAAAATGAACCCTTTTCACTCATGACTAAAATCCCGGTACAAATACGGCTATGGTGGGATGATCTAGGCCAAGAAGGGCAGGATGAGGTTAAAAAGTATTTGAAAGGTCTCACGGGTCTGCTTGAAATAAAACCTCGTGGGGACATCATAAGAGCCTTAGTCACATATTGGGACTCCGCGCACAATGTCTTTCACTTCTCGGACTTCGAGCTCACCCCAATTGTTGAGGAGATGACCGGATACATTGGAAACACTGATATACCATTGGGGCATCAATATCTAATCGCCCCCAGGGTTGTCGCCATACACCGGTTTTTAGACTCACTGAAGACGGCCAGAACGGTACGTAACCCGGATCTAGCACAAGGGTTTTGTACTTTAAACTTCATCTATCAAAGGTACGGTCATGCGGGAGGTTTCAACGAGCCAGAAAACAAATTATGCAGCAAGGGTAATCGCCAGAAATAGGAGGAGCACAGACGAGTTGCTTTCATGATAGACTTTTTAGGACTCGTGGTATTCCCAAGGAAAGACGGGAACATTGATATAAAGGTAGCCGGAGTCGTCAGTACTTTGCTTGACCAAAGCGAAAGTACTCTTGCTCCTATGATACTATCGGACATATATCGAGCCCTCACAATCTGCAAAGCCGGGGGAGATTTTTTCGAAGGCTGTAATTTACTGCTACAGATGTGGATGATCGAGCACCTGTGTCGCCGTACCCAATTCTTGAGATATGGGTTGGTTGAGAAAACTTGCATAAGCGAATTCTATGCAAGGATTGATAGGGTCATCCTGCCTGAAGGAACATTGGCATGGAGGGCACACTTTCAGGCTCTCAACGCAAGTCAAATACAATGGACGTTGGGTTGGTTGCAGATAGACAGAATCGTGTACATGCCAGCGGCTAGGTCCCCCTTTCTCTTAATGGGACTTAAAAGCATTCAACCTTATGCGCCCCATCGGGTGTTGAGACAGCTCGGGAGGTGCCAGGTAGTACCCAAAGAAGAAGACCTGAGTACCCAGGTTATTGAAATTGGTCCCGACGGTCAATTCCCAGAAGCAAGGGTCCGCCAGATCTGGAGCAAATGCCAATATCTGGAGGCAAATACTTGTGTGCGGGATCGAGCTAGAGGAGAGGTTGTACCCAGATATCTTACTTGGTAAAAAGGAGAAACATCGGGTGAAAGACCAGCCAAAAGACCTCACCTCAGGGAATTTGCTGAAGCGTCACAAGAACAATGGGACTGGTTGGCTAAGGAAGAGGTTTACAGAACAAGGATCGGCAAGATAGAGCAACGGGTCCAAGATCTCCAATTTGAAAAAGATATGCAAGCCGCCGCCGACGAAGGAGATAAAAAGAAGTTGGCACAGGAAAATGACTTTTTGAGGGCTCAAATTCAGCAAATGAAAAAGGATGCTGACAGACAATTGAGGAGTCGAGCAGACGAAAAATTGATAAAGGGTTTGAGAAGCCAAGTTGCCGATGTCCAAAGAGAATTGGAAGAGTCGAAGGCCCAAACAATGAGGGTCCGAGCTAGCTGGAGAAAGGAGGCACATCAACATGCACTTCACCTGCAATGGATAGAAGAAGATTACACTGAGATCATCACTAGTCTAAGGGAAGCAAATGTTATCCTCGGGGAGCGGGTTTTCAAGCAAGCCCGAGATGCCAGGACAGACCTCGACCGTTGCCACGATCTGATAGCCCGACTACAAGAACAAGTAGATAGGCTCCTAGACCAAGTCACCAACAATGCTCGAAGATTGGGGGTGAAAAACCAGCAGATAGAGCAGCTACTCAGAGAAAGGGACATGATCAAGGACAGAATTGGAGAAATAGGGCACTATGTCACCATGAAGTGTTTAGCTTGCGAACAGATGCCCCGCCCTGCCCTTTTTGCTTTGGTTATGGGCTATGTTCATCAGATCATGAGAGATTTAAGGGGACTGCACAAGGACCTCACACCAAGGCCCGCGGCAAGGCCGAATGATGCCTCGCGGGCTCCCAGGAATTTTAGAGCATTAGACTTCTGATTTTAAAATGTATTTTTGAAATATTGAGTCAAGTTGGTTGGCATTTTATTTTTTTTCGAGTCAAGCATCCCTCTATTTTTGTCGATTATTGTAAGCCATGTTTTGTAACTTTAAGGTTTTATTTGATATAAAAGTTACTGAATTTTGCCACGATCTTGTTACCAGAACTACGCTCGGTCTGATTCACGCGGGGACGTGATACGTAGGCAATGCACATAAGATTCGACCACCACTAAAAAAGAAAGAAAAGGATACGAAGGTTAATATAACAATAAGGCTTTCAAGGACAATTGAAAAAAGAGAAAAAAAAAAAAAAAGAGAAAACAAAAAAAAAGGGCTGGAATGACGCATGTTAAGAGTACATGTAGAAAGGGTTATTTGGTTAGGTGTATTGCATCCGACGTGCTATAACATATCTGTCAAACTCGGTAAACTAACAAGTTTGTTGTATTTCCAGAAAAGTTTAGCAGTTGGTTTGACAGAATATACTGGCCAGCCATCATTACCGTACTAGATCCAAAGGACCGATTACAGTAAGCATGTCTAGTTCTGGTAAGAGTCTCGAGGAAGAAAAGTCAGAGCTACAAATCATGAGAGAAGAGGTAGACCGGTTAAAACAACAGATAACAGAGATGCACCTGGCCTGGGCCAGGGAACAATCTTCACCGAACCGCCCTACTCTCGCCTCAGCTCCGGAACATCCGCCCATCGACCCTTCGACAAGCGCCCCGATCTATCCATACTTTCAGGGGGAAAACCCATATGCCACCTACATTCCACCAGCCAAACCAAACCCTCCTCCAACCACCCCCGTTTTTGTGGCACCTCCACCTGCTCCTATGCAAAGGCCGGCCGGTGAGCCGCATGTTCAGATCCATGACAACTCTTACTATCCTCCAGAGCCTACTTTTAGGGCTCTTGAACCACAATCACATACCCCTCACTGGGATAATCCGGCAGAACCGAAAAAGCACTTCCAAAGTTCAGAACATGAGGAAGTTATCAGAAAAGTTAAAAGCCTGGAGCAGTCCTTCAGGAACATGCACGGTTTGGGTAACCAGGTCAGTGTCGCTTACAAGGATCTATGCCCGTTCCCCGACGTCCAATTACCGGTCGGGTTCAAAATGCCCAAGTTTGACCTATACGAGGGGCACGGTGATCCTGTAGCCCACCTCCGAGGGTTTTGTAGTAAAATGAGAGGAGCCGGAGGACGGGACGAGATTCGGATAGCTTACTTCGGTCAGAGTCTGGGAGGATCTGCGCTGGAGTGGTACACTAGACAGGACCCCGGTAGATGGTTTACGTGGGATGACTTGGCTCAAGCTTTTATCGGGCAGTTCCAGTACAATCTTGAAATAATCCCCGACCGCCTATCATTGCTAAAATTAGAGAAGAAGCCCGTTGAAAGCTTCAGGGAATTTGGTTTCCGTTGGAGGGAACAGGCAGCCAGGGTAGATCCGCCGATGAGAGAGAGCGAGATGGTGGATTACTTTTTGCAGACATTAGAGCCAACCTATTTCGGACATCTGGTAACGTCCGTAGGCAAATCATTCACTGAGGTGATAAAAATGGGGGTATGATCGAGGAAGGTTTGAAGGCCAACAAGATCATGAGCTACTCAGCATTGAAAGCCACCACTCAGGCTATCCAAAGTGGTACTGGAGGAGTACTTGGGAAAAAGAGGAGAGAGGAAGTCGCGGCAGTCGAGTCCGGGGCATGGTTCAGAAATAGAGGCCCTGCACCCCAATATAGCCCGCCCCAGCCTCACCACCAAAATTACTCCCACAATCCATATCACCACCCGCAACATTACTATCCCGCACCGGATCCCCATTTTACTGTCCACCACGCACAGTCCTATTCTGCACCTCCCGTTCATGCACCGTGGCGTGCACCAAACCCCCAGAACAATCATCCACCCCCAAGAGCTTACAGAAACCCCTCGGGCGCGAGTTTCCGTCCGAACCAGGCATTCAGGGGCGACAGGGCGCCAAGGCCAAAGACTTTCACTCCCTTGGGAGAGTCTTACACCAGTCTGTTCCACCGGTTGAAGCAAGTAGGGTTGCTAAATCCGGTTGAAGCTAAGCTACCAAACCCTCTTCCAAAGAACCTGGACCATTCAGTAAATTGTGCATACTGCTCAGGATGTCCGGGACACGACACGGAAAAATGTTAGAGGTTGAAAACAGCCATCCAGGAGCTCATCGACACTCGCAGAATTGAGGTCCAGACTCCAACAGAGCCCAACATCAACCAAAACCCACTTCCAACTCATCATGAGACCAACATGATCGAGTTGGTACGGGTGGAAGAAGGAAAAGAGAAAGCCTCTCAGATGGTAATGATGATCAAATCTAGCGGGGTAGGAATGAGAAAGGGGCCGAGCTTTGATGAGCCATCCATTTGCAAGAAGGACGTACCAGGAGGGTCAGAAGCGGAAAAGGGAAGTGTGAACGAAGTACCGGTGAGGCCGGGGGAAGCAAAAATAGTTGTACCAGGGGCAGCAACCAAGCCCGTCTTGACGGTAGCGGGCGTTCGAATGGATCCTTTCATCATCAAGCCAGCAATACAGTTGCCAATAACTGATAGCCGGGCTATTCCATGGAATTATGCTCGGATTACAACAACCTACAAAGGAAAGGAAGTGAAAGAGGAAGTTTGCGAAGCGCAAGGTTTGACCCGCTCGGGGAGATGTTTTGCCCTGCGGAATTGAGGAAGATCACTCCGGCAACATTGAAAAAGCCGGTAACCGATGAAGAGGCAGAAGAATTCCTGAAAAAGATGAAGCTGCATGACTACTCTGTCTTAGAGCAGTTGAAGAAGACTCCGGCGCAAATATCATTGCTATCCTTGCTGATACATTCTGAAGAACATCGGCAAGCTTTGATGAAAGTTCTGAATGAGGCCCACGTACCTGATAAAATCTCGGTGAGTCATTTGGAGAAGATCACCAATAGGATCTTCGAAGCGAATCGGATCACCTTCACCGATGATGAATTGCCCGAGGAAGGCACCGAGCACAACAAGGTTTTATATCTTACGGTAAAGTGTGAGGAGTCGGTGGTTACCAAAGTCCTTGTCGATAATGGG
The DNA here is from genome assembly GCA_032618575.1 of Nicotiana noctiflora. Taxonomy (NCBI): domain Eukaryota; kingdom Viridiplantae; phylum Streptophyta; class Magnoliopsida; order Solanales; family Solanaceae; genus Nicotiana; species Nicotiana noctiflora. The sequence continues at coordinate 35,047 of JASVEL010002896.1, forward strand.
TCCAGTGCTAACATTTGTCCTCTCTCTACGCTGGACAAGTTGAAAGTGGACATCGGCAGGATACGCAAGAACAACATATGTGTTCGAGGGTTTGATGGAGGAGGCAAGGCATCGGTTGGGGACATAGTGTTAATCTTGACGATTGGGCCGGTGGAGTTCACCATGGAATTCCAGGTGCTGGACATGGTGGTGTCATATAACCTCCTGATAGGGCGACCATGGATCCATGCCGCAAGAGCAGTTCCATCCAGCTTACACCAACTCGTCAAGTTTGAGTGGGACCAACAGGAGATCGTCGTCCATGGAGAGAATGATCTACAATCAGGCACCATCGTCCCCTTCGTTGAGACAGAAGAAGATGTTGGGCCGTGGGTGTACCGGATCTGCGATGTGGTATCCGCCAACCGAGTTCCAGAAGGGGAATGCATTCCCAATGACAGAATAGTTACGGCGGACGTCATGGTGGCGCATGAAATGTTGAGACATGGTTTCATACCCGGCAAAGGTCTAGGTGCATCTCTGCAAGGAATCATACAACCGGTATCCGTGGTCGAAAATGTGGGAACCTTCGGCTTGGGATTCAAGCCAACATCAGAGGACATCCAGCGAGCCAAGAGGAATAAGCAGAAGACATGGGTGCTCCCGAAGCCTGTTCCACGCCTTTCCCGATCTTTTGTCAAGTCCGGAGTAAGAGGACATCCGACGACAAAGGTTCCCAGTCCTATGGTTAGGCCAGACGAAGAGTTCTTAAGAAAGTTCGAGGACCTATTCGCAGATGTATGTATGCTCGAGGATGGTGAAGGATCCAGCCATGCCGAGATACAGTTTGTGGGACCGAAAGCAAAACTGAATAATTGGAAGGCTACTCCTCTCCCTGTCCGGAAGGAGTCTTGGTAGTTTGTTTTGGATTGTTTTCTTTCGAAATTTTGTGTTGGGGGTTGTCCCCGGAGTAAAACCCAGTTGTTTTAGTTCATTTTTGATTTAAGTTTGCAAGTTTGTTTTTCCTTGTACGGTTCCCATTAATGAAATTTGGTTCCCTTCGTGTCTAATTTTGTTTATTTTTCCGTCTTTTTACTTTTTCTGAACAGCCTTCTTCCAACTGATCTTAATGGTATGGCATGCTTAAAGATTAATCAACCCAGTCTAGAAAGTCTATCGGATTTGGAAATAATAACGCATGAAATAAGAAGTGACGAGAGTGAATCGGAATACGGCGATGATGAAGCCGTAGAAGAAATCGGTGAAGAATTAAGTCACTTCGAGGAAAAACCCAAACCAAATTTAAATGATACTGAGGTCGTTAATCTGGGGAACACAGACGACGTCAAAGAAACCAGGATAAGTGTCCATATTGAACCGAACCTGAGAGAAGAGTTGATCAAAACACTCCTGGAGTTTAAAGACATTTTCGCATGGTCGTACGATGACATGCCGGGACTCAGCACTGATCTAGTGGTTCACAAATTACCCACTAATCCGGCATATCCTCCCGTCAAGCAAAAACTGCGGAAATTCAAGACGGAGATGAGTGTAAAGATCAAGAAGGAAGTAACCAAGCAGTTGCAGGCGAAAGTCATTCGTGTCACTCGATACCCTGAATGGTTGGCTAACGTAGTACGGTGCCAAAGAAAGACGGAAAAATCAGAGTATGCGTGGACTACCGCAATCTCAACAAGGCGAGTCCTGAGGATAATTTCCCACTTCCCAATATCCACATCCTGATTGATAATTGCGCTGGACGTGAAATCGGATCTTTTGTGGACTGTTATGCGGGATATCATCAGATCCTGATGGATGAAGAGGACGCAGAAAAGACGGCTTTTATCACACCGTGGGGGACTTATTGCTACCGGGTGATGCCGTTTGGTTTGAAGAATGCGGGGGCAACATACATGAGGGCGATGACTACGGTATTCCATGACATGATACACAGGGAAATTGAAGTGTACGTGGATGATGTGATCATAAAATCTAGACGTCGAGAAGACCACGTTGCCGACCTCAGGAAGTTCTTTCAAAGACTTCGAAGATATGACATCAAGCTCAATCCGGCCAAGTGTGCATTCAGAGTTCTATCAGGAAAGTTGCTAGGATTCATCGTCAGCCGACGGGGCATTGATTTGGACCCATCCAAAATCAAGTCCATTCAAGAGCTACCCCGCCAAGGAATAAAACAGAGGTAATGAGTTTGTTGGGAAGGTTAAATTACATCAGTAGGTTTATTGCTCAGCTTACAGCAACCTGTGAACCCATATTCCGTCTGTTGAAGAAAGACGCTGCGATAGAATGGACGACAGAATGTCAGGAAGCGTTTGACCAAATCAAAGGGTATCTGTCAAATCCACCCGTACTAGTTCCGCCTGAACCGGGTAGACCCCTGATTCTTTATCTGACGGTTTTGGAGAATTCGTTCGGCTGCGTACTGGGGCAGCATGATCTTACTGGCAGGAAGGAACGGGCCATTTACTACCTCAGTAAGAAATTCACGGTCCACGAGGTTAAATACACTCATTTGGAAAAGACATGTTGTGCTTTGACATGGGTAGCCCAAAAGCTGAAACACTATTTGTCTTCTTACACCACTTACCTCATTTCGCGTTTGGATCCGTTGAAGTATATTTTCCAGAAACCTATGCCTACGGGGAGGTTAGCAAAGTGGCAAATCTTACTTACAGAGTTCGACATCATATACGTGACAAGGACGGCTATGAAAGCTCAAGCCCTGGCCGATCACTTAGCTGAAAATCCTGTTGATGACGAATACGAACCTTTGAGGACGTATTTTCCGGACGAAGAAGTATTGCAAATTGAGGGGTTAGAACTAACCAAGGATCCAGGGTGGAAGCTCTTCTTCGACGGAGCGGCGAACGCAAAAGGAGTCGGAGTAGGGGCTGTGCTCATATCTGAAACAGGACATCATTATCCCGTTACTGCTCAACTGCGTTTTCACTGTACCAATAATATGGCCGAGTACGAGGCATGTATCTTGGGGTTGCGATTAGCGGTGGACATGGATGTACGGGACGTCTTGGTCTTGGGGGACTCGGACCTTCTAGTACATCAGATTCAGGGAGAATGGGAAACCAGAGATTTAAAGCTTATCCCATATCGTCAGTGTTTGCATGATTTGACCAAACGCTTTCGATCGGTAGAATTCAGGCACATCCCAAGGATGCGTAATGAGGTTGCCGACGCGTTGGCTACTTTAGCGTCAATGCTACATCACCCGGACAAGGTTCGTGTCGATCCGTTACATATCCATGTCCGTTACATATCCAGGTCCGGAATCAACATGCTTATTGTAATGTGATAGAGGAAGAGGTGGATGGTGAGCCATGGTTTCATGATGTCAAGGAATACCTCGGGTTAGGAGTATACCCAGAGCAAGCAACTGGAGATCAAAAGCGAGCTATTCGGCGGTTGGCGAACGGATTTTTCCTTAGTGGAGGGGTGCTATACAAAAGAACCCCGGATTTGGGATTGTTGAGATGTATAGATGCATGTCAAGCCACAACAGTGATGACAGATATACACTCGGGAGTTTGTGGACCACACATGAGCGGATACGTATTGGCAAAGAAGATTCTTCGAGCAGGATATTACTGGCTCACGATGGAGCGTGATTGTATAAGTTTCGTGCGAAGATGCCATCGGTGTCAGATACACGGAGATTTGATTCATTCTCCACCAACTGAATTGCATACAATGTCAGCACCATGGCCGTTTGTTGCATGGGGTATGGATGTTATTGGACCTATAGAACCTGCAGCTTCCAATGGTCATAGGTTCATTCTGGTAACGATCGATTATTTTACCAAGTGGGTGGAGGCCAAAACATTCAAATCAGTGACCAAGAAGGCGGTGGTGGACTTCGTACACTCCCACATCATCTGCAGGTTTGGAATTCCAAAGATAATCATCACAGATAACGGTGCCAATCTTAACAGCGGATTGATGAAAGAGGTCTGCCAACAGTTCAAGATCACACACCGAAATTCCACACCGTATCGTCCCAAAGCAAATGGTGCGGTTGAGGCGGCAAACAAGAATATAAAGAAGATATTGAGGAAGATGGTAGAAGGGTCTAGGCAGTGGCATGAAAAGTTACCATTTGCGCTGTTGGGTTATCGCACTACCGTCCGGACTTCGGTAGGTGCAACTCTTTACTTGCTGGTATACGGGACTGAAGCAGTAATACCAGCGGAAGTTGAAATCCCATCCCTCCGAATTGTCGCTGAAGCTGAGATTGATGACGACGAGTGGGTCAAAACCCGATTAGAGCAATTGAGTTTGATCGATGAAAAGAGATTGACAGCGGTATGTCACGGCCAATTGTATCAAAAGAGAATGGCGAGAGCATATAACAAGAAGGTACGTCCCGGGAAATTTGAAGTGGGACAGCATGTGCTGAGGAGAGTTCTACCACATCAGGCCGAAGCGAAAGGCAAGTTCGCTCCAAACTGGCAGGGACCATTTGTGGTGACTAGAGTATTATCCAACGACGCTCTATGCCTAACTGATATTGAGGGAAGATGCACCGATATGGCTATCAATTCTGATGCAGTCAAGAGATATTATGTGTAATTCTTTAATACATTTGTCAACGTTTGGTTTCGTTTGTGTGTATTTGGCATTTTTCGGAGAATGAAATGACAAAGGCAGTTTTTCTACTACCCAAACACTTTAACCTTTGTTTTCCCCTTTAAGCCTTAATTATTCTTTTATATACCCTCTTTCGGAATCATCAAGGAAGATGTGTAGCAAAATAGAAAAAGAAACAAAAAAAAAAAACAAAAAAGAAACAAAGAAAAGACACAAGAAAAAGTGAACTACGTTCGACCCGATTCCTCAAGAAGGATACGTAGGCGCCACACGGCTCGGTCATAATAAAATAAAAATCAAAGATCCCCCAAGCAACAAAACTGGGGCAGAAGTCATTGTTTCGTGTGAAAGATAATGTGGATTCCGAAAGTTGTAATAAGCTGACCGTTGAGGTTAAACCCCTTTCTTCAGCCTCACGCGCAAAAACCACATTAAGAACCAGAAAGACCTCTCGACCAGTATTTGAGAAGTGCCAAGTCGTGTGAATGAAAGCCAAAAGTGACATCCCGACCCTCGATTAAATCCAGGATGCACAAGCCGAAAGGGGATAATGCTCTAGAGGGAATCTCATGGGTGATACCCAGCCGCAGGGAAAGAAAGCGTAAATGAGAGAGTCTTAACGGTGAAAACCCTCGCGGGCACCTTAAGGCGAAGGAAGTTGAGAGAAGTAAATGAGAGAGTCTTAACGGTGAAAACCCTCGCGGGCACCTTAAGGCGACGGGAGATAGAGAGAAATGAGAGAATCTCATTAGTGAAAACCCTTTAGGAAGGGCACTGTGAGGTGACAAGGCGAGATGGTTACAAGATGTCGGCATAAGACAAGGTTTGGACATCCGTTTACCTCTCGCAGAACGCGGCATCAGAAAGTGATTGACATGAATAGACTGGGTAGTTTAATCTCAAAGGCGCGGCATAACCATTGGATCAGTCACACATTCAGATAAGTTTTCCTATTTTTGAGTTCAGAAAAGTTTTCCTTTTCTTTTGTCATTTGCGGTCAGCATCCTTTTCTTTTCCTTCATTTTTCGAAAATTGATTTTTCAAAGCTTACTACCAAGTCTCCCAAAGCAGTATAATGAAAATGAATAGGCGTGGAACGAGGCAATAAGGCAGAAGTCGTTCCGATAGTAAGATTGGGACGACAGGTTGATTGGAAGGTTCACGGGAATTACGGAGTATGATGGACACATGTGGCACGTCCGAAAGATGATCTCACGCAACAGATCACCGGCTAAAAGAGCCGGATCAAACCAAAGATTGGAATAAAAGGAAAGATGAGAAACCATTCGTGGGAGGAGCATCGTCCCCAGCAAGCGTCAACGTCGTCCTTAAAGTTCGAGAGAGGCCGAGCAGCTGAAAGAGAAAAGAGAATGGCCCCAACAAGAGTGGCACGACCACTCACTGCGTTTTGAAACTAACAATTTTTATTTGATTTAAAGCAGGAAAAGAGGGTTCGTTGGCGGAAAAGCATACCATCCAGAAGTTTATCAAACTGGGGCAGAAAATTTTCTTCTGTTGCGAAAATTTTCTTGAAAGCGAAGACTCAGTGGATAAGGCTAGAAAGCAACACAAGATTTCGGGAAATACCAGCTCCGAGTAGAATAGTTTTGAGAAAGGCCGGACAACACGATGGGGTGATCGTTGAGCCTGGTATCATCCCCAGCATTTGTTGGAAAAATGAAACAATGGCTTCGAGATTCCCCCAGCAGTATTATATCCCATAATTTGTTCAAGGAAGCAAAAGAGTGAGTCCCAGAGGAGGTATGGGAAGAAGGAAGAGGAAAAGGGGTCCCCCGCCAGGATAATCCCCGGCCCATAACATTTTCAACCCCGGCGAGTCCGAGAGAGAATGAGGGGTGAAAGAAACAAAGAATACTTCCTCAGCAGCATCATCCTCAGCAGGTGAGTAAACAGTTCCAAAGATATCCCTAGCGGCCAAAGTAATACGACCCAGGGGGAAAGCAATTCCAAGACAAGATAATTCAGAAGAAAAGGTGGCCCAATAGGCGATGCAGGAAGAAGAAAATGGTACAGAAAACAAGGGAAGGCGGACAAGATGGGATGAAATTTGAAGTAGTAGTGGAAGTCAGGGAGCCCGCCTGGAGAATGGAGTGGAGATTTAGTTTTGAAGTTATAGTTGAAGTCAGGGAGCCCGCCTGGAGAATGGAGTGGCGATTTTATTTTGAAGTAGTAGTTGAAGTCGGGGAGCCCGCCCTGGAGAATGGAGTGGCGATTTTATTTTGAAGTAGTAGTTGAAGTCGGGGAGCCCGCCTGGAGAATGGAGTGGCGATTTTATTTTGAAGTAGTAGTTGAAGTCAGGGAGCCCGCCTGGAGAATGGAGTGGCGATTTTATTTTGAAGTAGTAGTTGAAGTCAGGGAGCCCGCCTGGAGAATGGAGTGGCGATTTTATTTTGAAGTAGTAGTTGAAGTCAGGGAGCCCGCCTGGAGAATGGAGTGGCAATTTTATTTTGAAGTAGTAGTTGAAGTCAGGGAGCCCGCCTGGAGAATGGAGTGGCGATTTAGTTTTGAAATTATAGTGGAAGTCAGGGAGCCCGCCTGAAGAATGGAGTGGCGATCTATTTTTAATTTGGTTGAGGAAAGCGGTTGAATGTAACAGAAATCTCCGGTATGAATCCAAGTTCGTAAGCAGAGGGAGGCAACAAGGATCAGAAAAGATAGATTCAGATTGCAAAGGAGAATAGTTCGAAGATCATAAAGAAGGAAACAATGGTCGGGGTTCGGCGATCAAGATAGGCCGAAATAACAATTGGCAGAAGAGAAGAAGCATCAGAAGGAACATCAAGTCAGCAGGATGGCAAGGAGCATGGCAAGATCAAGTTAAAAAGGATAGATAAGAACTTGTAGTACTGTAACGTAATCTAGCTTTTTATTTTTGCTTAGCGCGGTGTAATAATGGGATCAGTTAAGCATTGGCAACAACAGTAACAGCAGTAACAGCAAGATCGCAACAGTCACGGTAGTCCTAGCTACCAAAGCTTCCCGAACTACATTGACCTGATTCCTTTTAGCCCGGGATATGTAGGAGACCTTCTGAAGCAAAGGTTCGGTCAAACTTTTCAAAAAATGCTTCGTACGGAGTGCTCAAACGGGCAAAAATTGCTCGTATCCGCTCACTTATCTTTGCACAAAAACTCTTCGTGTTTACGCGCAAAGAGGGGCAGTTGTGAGCACGTGATTTTTGCCCTGTATGAGAATTACTCCCAAAAATGCAAAAAATAAAATAGCTTCGTGTTGTGTGTGATTTAGTGGATTTCCTTTTGTTTGTCGTTATTTTACTTATTGTTCATATTTCTCGGTGCATGTATTTGTTTAAAATTGATAAAAAAAAAATACAAAAATACAAAAATATGTGTCGCGCGCGCATTTAGGAATTAACTAAACCATGTCCAGTTTCTTAAAGAGAAATTTTTTTTTAAATCGTGTTTATTGCCTTTGTGTCATTTAATATATAATTGTATGATTTGGTATTTAGTTATGTAGGTTAATTGCAGTAAAAATTTTTTTTTGTGTTATAGGTTAATATATACATATATATATATATATATATATATATATATATATATATATATATATATAATACAACATGGAGGCTAGTTGTGGGACATGGAAATCGGATTGGGCCAAAACCCAATCCAATATAACAAAGCCCAATCCAAATGCCCATTACCCATCCCCATCCGTTATTTTTTTTAATCTGAGCCGTTGGTCGGTACAATCCAACGGCCCAGATTAAACGTTAACATCAAGGCCATATAATTACCCGAATCCCTACCCAAAATCCATCTCTGACCCGCCCCATAATACTTTTAATCTGAGCCGTTGGATGTAATAATCCAACGGTCCAGATTAACCCATCACCTTTCAATATACCAAAACACCCCCCAAACCCGTTTTTCTCCTTCATTTCATCCCCTTCATCTCTCAAAGCCTCATCTCTGAGAGAGATAAGGAACCACCCTAGCCGCCACCACACCCCACCGCCTTTAAGCCGGCGGCAACGACGCCAATGGTCGCCAAAATCACACCCCTAAACCACCCCGACGCCTCCTCTCCAAATCCACACTTCGTTAGCCTCGAATCTCCCTAAGCCGCCTCAAATCTTCAGTTGAAGTCTCGAGCAAAACATGAAACCATTCTAACCAACCCCAAATTCACACCAATCATCCCCTAGACCTCCCTCATACCCCGTATAACATTGGTCTGGTTCGAATCTAACCAGAAATACTCGAACCCCAAAAAGCGGCACCAAGAACCCTAGAAATCAAATTAGGGATTCAGGGTCAATAATCGAAACAAATTGGGGTCTAATAGACCTTAATGGAGATGTTTTCATTCGAAAACATTTCGATTAAGTTCCGTTAGACTCCAAAATCCAAATGTGAGCCAAATCCGAGATTGGTCCGGGGTCGTTCGAGCTTTGATTTCGTCTTATACGGTATTTCTATTTTTCTTTCTTCATGCTTAATGTGTTAATCATGTGAATTGTTTGTCCTTTGTTTCTTCTTTAGTTTGCTATTTTTGTTCTTCATCTCCAAAGACCTTTTATTTGGTCGATTTGTGTTCTGTTATTTGTTCGAGTGTGCCTGTTATAGAATAGTTATTCGTTTTGATTAAGGTCGTTAAGCGTCCAATTCATATTTGATTGGTTCTGTGTCTCTGCTGAAATACATGAAATCAAACTGTAGATCGCCCATTTGTTATTGATTATATATGTTAACATCGACTAATCAATGTGGTTGGTTAGTTTCGTAGGTCTTGTTTATTAGCATTCTAGGGCAGACTTGGATGCTATAAGCACTGATTGAATCAAGTCCTCTTCTTTTGGGAACTGTTTGTGATGAATTAGATAGTTGTGGGTAGTATAGGTTTAAAGGGTGTAATTGATGAAGGTAGTGCATTAGAACTGCTGGTGGAACCTGCTGTACAGCAGAGTTCACCACCAGTTGTCCCCTGCTACTAATTTTTAATTAATGAACCCATGCCTAGACATAGTGTAGTGGTAAAAAACAAGGGGATGGGTTCAGCAGAGAGAGGGATGGGCAAAGGGGTTTAATTTAAGGTCTTTGTACCATTAGGGGGAAGGGTTTTAGCTATAAGTATAGCAGTAATCTGAAACATAGAGGGGGATATACACAGACCTGGGACCTTGACAGATACAGGGATCTTAGACAGAAATACACAGTGGTAGTGGGCATTGAGGAAGTGTTCTGGGAAATACAGTGATAGGCAGACCTTAGGAGGGGACTCGGAAACATATAGAGAGAGGTATACACACACAGGGATCTGAAGTACTTTTGATTAGCTTTCAGCTTCGAAGAGAAATACTGTTTCATACAAAAAGAAAACCACCTCTTAAAATACTGTTACATCGAGTGTTCGAGAGTTCCAGTGGTTATCACCTAGGAATCAGTCGTTTTCAGGTCACAACTTGGTATTTTTGGAGTGAATCACTGCCTGAAATCCTCATTTGTTAGCATTGGTGTGACTGTTTGGTTCCGCTATAATTGGTCTTGGGTAATCGACTTTTAAATCACATTTGGTTTTGCTGGGTAGTTTTTTGACTGGTTATTGTCAAATTGCCTGTTGGTTGCTGTTTGTTTTCTCTGTTGCTGTGGTTGAGTGCCCACTGTTGTTGCTGTTGTTCATTGCTACTGCTGATTCTGTCCTCTCTTCATTGTTTGTCAAATTTTCCAAGTATATTTTTACTCCCGGGCAGCATGAAGTTTCAAATGTTGCATTTACAATATTATAAATCAAGCCTACAGAAGTTCTGTTATAGTAGACTGCTTTGTCATCTGTAATTGCTATTTGCAAAGTTTAAGTGATAGATTCCTTAGGTTAAATTTGTGTTAATGTTAGATAGGTTTATTAAAAAATACAATTTGTACTAGCTAGACTTTTGACTGGACTGCTATTGTCGAGAATAGACATAGGTTGGGACGTTGTTTCATTGCGGAATTGATAATTTACTCATTAGTTTAATATGTAGTGTATTAGACTTAGTAACATTCTCTATTCACTTTTAGAATTAATGATGATTATGATTAACTTTTAGTCTAATATTCTAAGAGATAAAACAGTTGGAAACCTGTCATATTCGGATCAGCGAGTATAAACCATTTGGCTTCATCTACATTGTTGACACCATAAGATCCAACGCTATTTTTAGTAAAATGATATGTCAATCAGATCTGTAGGTCAGGCATATCAATTTCAGTTGATGTTTCGTTAAAAAATTTGTAGCTTAAGTGATAAAACTAAATTTTCAGTCATACATCTGTAGTATGAAATTTTTGTTTCCAAATAGTTTCACTAATACACTGCCGGTGCTTCTTCTCGTTAGTTGAGGTTAAAATATAACTTTTGTCATTTTTCCTTTGTTCTTCCTGGTTCAAATAGTGTTAATTAGCAGTAATCAAGTAGCATCCATCCCTTCATCGTAATTTCTCAACTCGATTAAGTGATAATCTTTAGTTATTTTGTTAGCTTTGATCCACTGTTTCACAGTAAATCGGGAACTTAAAGAAAACAAATAAATACCCATAGTCTGTGTAATTGAAGATAATCTTTAAACTAATAGATGAAATAAGTAGAAAATATGGTTATGCTAGGATCGGCCTTTAATAAAAGCGAGACGAGCCTCGCTGCACTAAATACATAATTGTGGGGCCCTCGAATAATTGTCATGAAAACTTAGACTTGGAAGGACCGTTTAGTGAATTTCACGGCCCTTTCTCAAAGTTAAACAAACGATAGACTCTTTAGGCACGATTTGAAATGAAATTACTTTCCTAAACACGGGTGTGCATTTATGTGACCCAAATCTTACTCCCGGCGGAACTGAAATACATTAAAGTCGCAGGCGTACTGGTTACGGTGCAGCTAAAAATTGCGGTTTCGTGACGTCGCATTTTTTCTAAAAAATCAAAGCGGAATATAAGAGCACACAAAAGTAAAATATATAGAGAAATCAGATAGAAACAAAAATTGCGGTTGAGCGACCGTGTTAAAACCACGGAATCCGAGAGTGCCTAACACCTTCTCCCGGGTTAACAGAATTCCTTATCCAGGTTTCTAGTTTCGCAGACTATATTACAGAGTCATAAATTTCCTCGGTTCGGGATTAAACCGGTGACTTGGGACACCATTATTTTTCCAAGTGGCGACTCTGAATTAAATGAATTGATCCCGTTTCGATTGTCCTTTATTTGGAAAAACTCCCTCGCGCTCTCGCGGGTGCGTAAAAGGAGGTGTGACAATCACTCGCATGGTTGTGTTTGTATGTTGTGAAATAAGTTATAATCGGTGAGATATTTGGCTAATGAGAATCAATCAACACAGGGGTAATGCGTGGGAATGAAAGGCACCCAGGTCCGCTTGACTGGGGCTACCCGGTCAGGCATCGGTCATGTCCCCCGATTTGGGGCGTGACAAACTTGGTATCAGAGCCTAAGATTTTAAAGTGTCCTAGGATGTCTCGGAGCCGTGTCTAGTAGTGCCTTTCTTATCGGTGTGTTGTCGACCACATCTGATAAGTTGGGGGCTGCAAAGACATTTAGGAATTTACCTATTTCTTTGTTAATCCATATCGTGCGGTAAAGTGCAATGTGGAAATATCTGTGTCTAATTCGCGACTTGTTCCCAAATTTTCAGAATATGGCGCCTAAGAAAAAGGCTAGACTCGGCCTTGGGGCCAATGCCGGCCCGAGTGCGGCTGCTAATCATGTACCCGATGCTGTGGGCGAGAATGACCCACCAGTCCTGAATTTGCCTGGCCCATCTGTTCAAAACCCAAGTGTCCCTATTCCAGCGGTGGCAGAGGATGCCACCATCCCTCCTGCTAGTATTCCTGACTCAGATACGGTTCCCGCTTCTGGTTTTGGTATCTCAAATGAGGATCTTAGGGGAGCCATTCATATGTTAACACAGTTAGTGGCCGCCCAGGCCCAAAGATCCCATGATGCCCCTACATCCTCCAGCGGACAGGGAGATTCCTCCGGCTCTAGAGTCCACCAGTTCTTGCGGTTGGCCCCTCCAGAATTTTCAGGCACCGATCCAGAGGCTGATCCACAGGAATTCCTTGATGAGATATACAAGACCCTCAGAGTGATGAAGGCTACAGATATAGAGGGGGTAGAGTTGGCCTCTTACAGGCTGAAAGGAGCGGCACGTTCATGGTTTGAAATATGGGAGGATTCCCGTGAGGAAGGGAGCCCTCCGGCCAGATGGGATGAGTTCGTGGATGCATTCATGGACCACTTCTTGCCTGCTGAGACAATGGCAGCCCGTGCCACTGAGTTCGAGGTCCTCAAACAGGGCAGTATGAGTGTTTGGGAGTATCACATGGAGTTTGTGAGGTTGTCTAAGTACTCTCCTCATTTGTGTTGACCATAGATGCCCGGGTTCGACGGTTCATTCAGGGCCTTAGCCCTTTAGTAGTGAATGAGGCCACTACAGCAGCTTTGCACTCAGATATGAACTATGGGAGGATCGTGGGGTTTGCTCAGGCCACAGAGGTTAGGAAATTGAAGATTCGTGCAGAAAGAAAACGTAGCAGCAGGGCCCGATCAATGGGTCATTCAGGGAGATCACTTCCAGGGAGAGTGTCATCAGTTCCATCCCAGTCATATGCTCAGTCCTCCGCGAGTGCACCGCCATCTGTGCACAGTCATCAGCAGGGCAGTTATTCGAGACCCGCTTCGGACAGCAGGAGGACTGGCTAGTCTGGTCGTCCTGGAGTGAGGTCCCAGCAGCAGGGGAGACCTACATGCCCCAAGTGTGGGAGATTTCATACAGAGACTTGCTACCTTGACATCCCGGTGTGCTTCAGGTACGGGGTGAGAGGTCACATTCAGTGGGACTACCGTGTGCCCACTCAGGGTATGGGTATGGGATCTTCTCAGTCAGCCGGTTCTTCGGCTGCTACATCATCAATGCGTACTCCAGCATCAGCAGGGCGTGGTGAAGCTAGGGGTGGAGCTCATGGTAGGGGTGGACCTAGCCAATTCTATGCATTGAGTGGCCGCCAAAATGCCAAGGCTTCTTCAGATGTTGTTACAGGTATCCTGTCTGTTCAGACTATTGATTGCTATGCCCTTATTGATCCGGGGTCCTCCTTGTCTTATGTTACTCCGTTCATTGCTTCAAGTTTTGGGATAGAACCCGAACAGCTTCATGAGCCGTTCTCTGTGTCGACTCCGGTTGGTGATTCTATTACAGCCTCACGAGTCTATAGAAATTGTGTTTTTACGGTGAGTGGTCGTGTTACCACAGCCGATCTTATTGAGCTTGGGATGGTTGATTTTGATGTAATTATGGGGAAGGATTGGCTCTATTCATGCTTCGCCAAGCTTGACTGTCGGACGAGAGTTTTGAGGCTCGAGTTCCCTAACGAGCTAGTTATTGAATGGAGAGGGAATGGTATAGTGCCAAGGGGTAGGTTTATTTCCTACCTTAAGGCTTCAAAGATGATTAAGAAGGGGTGTATCTATCACTTGGTCCGGGTAACGGACACCACCTCAGAGGTTCCTACCCTCGAGTCCGTGACAATTGTGAATAAATTTCCTGAAGTGTTTCCGGATGAGCTTCCAGGCATCCCGTCGGATAGGGAAATTGATTTTGGGATTGATGTATTGCCAGATACTCAGCCAATATACGTTCCACCATACAGAATGGCACCAGCGGAGCTAAGGGAGTTAAAGGAGCAGCTGGGGGATTTATTAGAGAAAGGGTTCATACGACCGAGTGTGTCACCGTGGGGTGCTCCGGTTCTCTTTGTCAGGAAGAAGGATGGGTCACTTCGAATGTGTATTGATTATCGGCAGCTCTACAAAGTTACCATCAAGAATAAATATCCTTTTCCTCGAGTGGATGATCTGTTTGAACAATTACAGGGAGTGAAGTTCTTCTCAAAGATTGATTTACGGTCTGGGTACCACCAGTTGAAAATCAGGGAGCAGGATATTCCTAAGAGCGCCTTCAGAACTGGTTATGGTCACTTCGAGTTTTTGGTCATGTTTTTTGGGCTAACCAATGCCCCAGCAGCTTTCATGTACCTTATGAATCGGGTTTTCAAGCCATTCCTAGATTCCTTTATGATTGTATTCATTGACGACATCCTCATCTACTCTCGGAGTAGGGAAGATCATGCCATTCACCTTAGAGCAGAAGTGCAGACCCTTCTTCAGCATCAATTGTATGCCAAGTTCTCAAAATGTGAGTTTTGGTTTGAGTCCGTAGCTTTTCTAGGGTATGTTATTTCCAGTGAGGGGATTCAGGTGGATCCTCAGAAGATTGCGGTAGTGAAAGATTGGCCTAGACCCACGACCCCGGCAGAGATTCGTAGCTTTTTGGGTTTGGCAAGGTATAATTGGAGGTTTGTAGAGGGATTCTCAACCCTCGCCTCCCCATTGACTAAATTGACGCAAAAGGCATTTAAGTTTCAGTGGTCCGAAGCATGTGAGAAAAGTTTCTAAGAATTGAAGTCAAGATTGACCTCAACACCAGTATTGGCCTTGACAGAAGGCTCATAGAGATTTGTGATTTATTGTGATGCCTCCAGAGTTGGTTTGGGATGTGTATTGATGCAACAGGGAAAGGTTATAGCTTATGCTTCCAGGCAACTCAAGAACCATGAGAAGAATTATCCGACGCATGATTTGGAGCTTGCAGCTGTTGTGTTTGCCTTGAAAATATGGTGACGCTATCTTTATGGGGTACATGTAGATGTGTTTTCAGACCACAAGAGCCTCCAGTATTTGTTCAAGCAGAAAGAGCTGAATCTGAGACAGCGGCGGTGGTTAGAATTGCTCAAGGACTATGATATGAACATATTGTACCATCCAGGGAAGGCAAATGTGGTAGCCGACGCTCTTAGTCGAAAATCCATGGGTAGTTTGGCTCATTTGGGTGTGGATCAGAGACCCCTGGCTCGAGAGGTTTACCAATTAGTCAGTTTGGGGGTTCGTATCTCAACGTCAGACGAGGGGGATATTTTGGTGCATAATGGAGCAGAATCATCATTAGTCGCGGAAGTTCATGGATCCAGTTCACGGATCCGGCATTGGTTCTGGTGAAGGAAGTAGTTATGAATGACAAGACCTCAGCATTTGTACTCAGCAGCGAGGATGGTGTATTGCGGTGTCAAGGTAGATTATGTGTTCCGGACGTGAATGAGCTTCGGGAAAGGGTAATGGTAGAGACTCATATTTCCAGGTATTCGGTGCACCCCGGTTCCACAAAGACGTATCATGATCTTAAGGAGATTTATTAGTGGAATGGTATGAAAAGGGATGTGGCAAGCTTTGTAGCTAAATGGCCGAACTGCCAACAAGTGAAGGCCGAGCATCAACGGCCTGGTGGATTAACTCAGCTATAGAAATACCAAGGTGGAAATGGGAGATGATCAATATGGATTTCGTGGTGGGGTTACCTCGCACTCAGCGTAAGTTCGATTCAGTATGGGTGATAGTAGATCGACTCACCAAATCAGCTCACTTCCTGCCTGTCAAGTCCACTGATACTGCGGAGCAATATGCAAGGTTGTACATCAAGGAGATAGTAAGGCTTCATGGCACTCCACTTTCTATTATCTCGGATCGCGGGGCTCGGTTCACAGCTAACTTTTGGAAGAAGTTTCAGCAAGGTTTGGGAACTCAGGTGAATCTCAGCACAGCTTTCCATCCACAGACCGACGGTCAGGCCGAGCGGACCATTCGGACGCTTGAAGATATGTTGCGGGCTTGTGTCTTAGATTTTAAAGGTAATTGGGATGAACACTTGCCACTGATAGAATTTGCTTACAATAACAGCTATCACGCTAGCATTCAGATGGCCCCGTTTGAGGTATTGTACGGGAGAAGGTGTAGGTCGCCAATCGGGTGGTTTGAGGTAGGTGAAGCGAAATTGCTAGGGCCAGATATGGTGTACGAAGCTATGGAAAAGGTCAAGGTTATTTAGGAGAGAATGAAAATAGCACAGAGTCGTCAAAAATCCTATGCAGACGTTCGCCGAAGGGATTTGGAGTTTCAAGTCGATGATTGCGTGTTCTTGAGGGTATCTCCTATTAAGGGAGTCATGCGATTCGGAAATAAAGGGAAATTGAGTCCTAGGTATGTTGGGCCATATCGGATCGTTCAAAGGATTGGTCAAGTTGCGTATAGGCCGGAGTTGCCTCCTGAGATGCCATCAGTGCACCCGGTATTCCATGTGTCCATGTTGAAGAAGGTGATTGGAGATCCATCCACCATCATGCCAGTTGAGGCTATTAAGGTTAATGAAGATTTGTCATATGAAGAAGTTCCAGTTGCCATTCTTGATAGGCAAGTCCGTAAGTTGAGAAATAAGGAAGTTGCCTCTGTTAAAGTATTGTGGCGAAGTCAACAAGTTGAGGAGGCCACATGGGAAGCGGAAAAAGAGATGAAGGAAAAGTACCCCCATTTGTTTGATCAAGCTTAGAAGAAATTAGGCGACCCTTCTACTCCTAGTAACTGTCATCTTGTCCAAGTTGTTTCCCTCTTAGTATTAGTGAAGTCTCCTTCATTTTATAATGAGTTAAATGTGTTGTTACCTTGGGTCACTTGAACCTTTATTGATAAATGAAAGCCTTATAACGATTCATGTGTTAAATAAACAACTAATAGTAAGTGTAGGTTGGTAATGGTTTGTTTGTGTGTACATGGTGTATTTAGATGATTAAATAAGGTAAGAACTCATTGAAGTAACTAGTTTATGTGCAATTGTAGCAATGTGATAGACTATGTGCATTCGTTGAGGTAAGGAAGTATATACAAGTTGTAGAAAGTGTTGTACTTGTGTATTGTTGTTTGGTAATGTGATTCGGGGGCCCTCTGACAGGTGGATATGTCCATAATACAAAGGAAACTCTGGTGAAATTTTTCTAAAATATAAGAGTTAGTCAAAATTTTGATAGTTTGCATATCATGTCTTTCAAAACCAACTCATTTTCAAAGTCCTCATTCGAGGACAAATGATCTTAAGGGGGGGAGGATGTAAGGCCCCGTAAAATTTTTGTGCATAAGACCTAGTAGCTATGGTGTTATGGTCCGAATAATGTGTTAGGAATGCGTAGAATTCTTCAAGATCGCCGCGGTTCGGACCCTTGGTAGTGATTTAAGTTTCAAAAATGTAAAGAGTCAATTTTTCCAGAAAAGTGTCAATTCTGCGGTCAGGAATGCGACCGTAGATCTGCTATGCGGATCGCATTCCTGCCGCAGAGCTTAACAGAGGGTTTAAAAAATTTGGTGTTGAGAATGCGGTCGATATGCGATCACAGAATGGATCTGCGGACCGCAGATCTACCGCATAAATTCTCGAAGGTTTTTGAGTGTCAAATCGGCGGTGCACTATACGACCGCAGATCAAGAATGCGGACCGCATTTTGGTCGCATTCCGTAACAGAACTTGTGTAAATTTTGAGGTAATTCCGTGGTCACTATGCGGACCGCATGTTGATTCTGCGATCGCAAATGCGACCGCAGAATTGACCCGGCCCAGGAATTTTATAAAATTCAACCCGACCTCTTCTTTAATATAACACCTTTCTCCTTCATTTTATCATATCATCTTACTAAAATTAGAGAGAGATGATATGGATTTTAGAGAGAGAAGTCTTTTGTCCACAAAGATTTCTCCAACTACTTAGTTCAAGGGATTCTAGGGCAAAGATTCAACTTCCCCAAATCAATTGAAGGTAAAAACCCTAGCTATTTTTCTCTAATTTTCAGTTTTAAAATGGGTAAGGAGAGGGTTGCATATAATAGCTTTTGAAAATGCAATTTTATACTCATGCATGATTATTGAACTAGATTTTTAGTAAAGAGGAAGTGGATAGGCGTAAGAGCCTACAAAACGAGGTCAGCAAAGATAGGGTAGCTTGGGTAAGCATAAAGGAGGAAGTTAACGGAAGAAAACTCGATACCAGGTGTGTATGGCTAATTTTGATTCTTGTGAAATCACCTATATGTGTTAAATTTGTTTGGCTCGTGTTAATTTGACAAATTGTGTGAAATTCTTGATGTTGTTGTTGGATACTCAAATTGCTGTTGAACTATGACTGATGTAGTATGGAATATAAACCGAAAGATAAATGAGAGTTGAATTTTGGGTAATGAATTCTGAATAATGGTTATAATGGTATATATGGTACCTTGTGGAAAAGAAACGAAACACTTGAAGTGTGGTAAGTTGTTGAACATAACAGTATGAACATTCTCGATTTTGGAAACATTGTAATTTGGTTGTGTTGTTGGTTTGAGAAGAAATTGAGAACATGAACCAATTTGTAAGTTGTTTATTTGAACTCGTTGTAATTGTGTGTCGTGCCTTATCTGCTGTTTGTGATTGTTGTGTTTGAAAACTGTACGGTGGGATCGGGTTGCGCGCCTCAACACGAAGAAATAAGGTGTGGGTTGGGGTGATAAGGGTGCCGAGGTAATAAGGTTGGACGAGATAATAAGGATGGAAAGCGATCGAAATCGCAAATGAAATTGATACAAAATCATTGATATGAAATTGTGAAAGGAGACAGCAGGAGAGCTTGCAACCTGTGGGGCACTGATTGCCCCTTTGTTGGACTACTTGCAATTTATGTGGTTTATTTGTTATTGTTCTATTTGTTGACCTTAAACATGCTTGTGTTGAGGCTTATCTGAAATGAGTAAAATGTGGAAAATGTGGTTAGCTGGCTTAATTGATTTCTTGATGTAATTTACTGGCTGTTTTGTCATCGTGATTCTTTAATGGCTTGAGTTTACTTGGGACAAAGTTTGTCCATACATACCAGTACAATTCAAATGTACTGACGTCCCTTTTGCCGGGGATGCTACATTCGTGTTATGATTGTAGGTGGATCAGTAGCAGGCACTTCAGCTCATCGGCAGTAGTAACCTTCATCCTCCATTGCCCGTTTTGGTGAGCCCCTTTCTTCCTCGGGGCCCTATGTGGTTCATGCCACTTTTGTTTAGATTTCATTTTGGTTTTGTAAGGTATAGCCGGAGCCTTGTTACCGACAAATATTGTGTTCCCTTTTGTATACTAGAGGCTTTGTAGACATGTAAACTGTGGGATTCTAGTCTTGTGTATATATCATGTCGGGCGATATAAAAACTGTAAACTTGTTAATGAATCACTCGCATGGTTGTGTTTGTATGTTGTGAAATCAGTTATAATCGGTGGGATATTTGGCTAATGAGAATCAATCAACACAGGGGTAACGCGTGGGAATGAAAGGCACCCAGGTCCGCTTGACTGGGGCTACCCGGTC
>JASVEL010002897.1:0-67080 GCA_032618575.1 Nicotiana noctiflora
AGTCTTTGTTCAACGGTAGTTGAATTTTTTAGCGAAGGCGCACGGCCTGAGTCTGAGTTCAACCGTGTTTGAATTAGTTGGCGAAGGCGCACGACCTGAGTCTAAGTTCAACCGTAGTTGAATTTGTTGGCGAAGGCACATGGCCTGAGTCCCAGTTCAACTATTGTTGAACTTTATCAATCGTTCAAGGTGAGGGTGCGTAGCCCGAGTCTTTGTTCAACCGTAGTTGAATTTGTTGGTGAAAGCGCATGGCCAGAGTCCCAGTTCAACTGTAGTTGAATTTGTTGGCGAAGGCGCACGACCTGAGTCTGAGTTCAACCGTAGTTGAATTTGTTGGCGACGGCGCATGGCCTGAGTCCCCGTTTAACTATTATTGAACTTTATCAATCATTGGAGGTGAGGGCGCGTAGCTCGAGTCTTTGTTCAATCGTAGTTGAATTTGTTGGAAAAGGCGCATGGCCTGAGTCCTACGTCAACTATTGTTAAACCCCCTTAATTATTTGAAGGCGATGGTGCATAGCCCAAGTTTGAGTTCAACCAAAGTTTAATTTGTTGGTGAGGGCACAGGGGCTGAGTCCCAGTTCAAATATTGTTGAACTTTATCAATCGTTGGAGGTGAGGGCGCGTAGCCCGAGTCTTTGTTCAACCGTAGTTGAATTTTTTGGCGAAGGCGCACAGCCTGAGTCTGAGTTCAACCGTAATTGAATTTGTTAGGGAAGGCGCATGGCCTGAATCCCGGTTCAGGTATTGTTGAACTTTATCAATAGTTGGAGGTTAGGGCGCGTAGCCCGAGTCTTTGTTCAACCGTAGTTGAATTTGTTGGCGAAGGTGCATGGCCTGAGTCCCAGTTCAACTATTTTGAACCTCCTTAATTGTTTGAAGGCGAGGGCGCATAGCCCGAGTCTGAGTTTAACCGTAGTTGAATTTGTTGGCGAAGGCGCATGGCCTGAGTCCCAGTTCAACTATTATTGAACTTTATAAATCGTTGGAGGAGAAGGCGTGTAGCCCGAGTATTTGTTCAACTGTAGTTGAATTGTTGGCAAAGGCGCACGGCCTGAGCCTGCGTTCAACCGTAGTTGAATTTTTTTGCGAAGGCGCATGGCCTGAGTCCCAGTTCAATTATTGTTGAACTTTATCAATCGTTGGAGGTGAGGGCGCGTAGCCCGAATCTTGTTCAACCGTAGTTGAATTTATTGGCGAAGGCGCATGGCCTGAGTCCTAGTTCAACTATTGTTGAACCTCCTTAATTATTTGAAGGCGAGGGCGCATAGCCCGAGTCTGAGTTCAACCATAGTTGAATTTGTTGGCGAAGGCGCATGGCCTGAGTCCCAGGTCAACTATTATTTAAATTTATCAATCGTTGATGGTGAAGGCGCGTAGCCCGAGTCTTTGTTCAACCGTAGTTGAATTTGTTGGCGAAGGCGCATGGCCTGAGTCCCAGTTACTATTGTTGAACTTTATCAATCGTTGGAGGTGAGGGCGTGTAGCCCGAGTAATTGTTCAATCGTAGTTGAATTTGTTGGCGAAGGAGCATGGCTTGTGTCCCGGTTCAACTATTGTTGAACTTTATCAATCGTTAGAGGTGAGGGCGCGTAGCCCGAGTCTTTGTTCAACCGTAGTTGAATTTGTTGGCGAAGACGCACGGCGTGAGTCTGAGTTCAACCGTAGTTGAATTTGTTGGCTGAGAGAGAGAGAGAGAGAGAGAGAGAGAGAGAGAGAGAGAGCAAGCTTGCTCTAGCTGGGTTGTTTTTCCCATTTCTGGTGTCAAGGAAGAACTACGCGATCTTGCTAGGAAATCCCCACAGACGGTGCCAAATTATTTGACTCAAAATTTATTATCTACTTTGTGAATACAAAACAACATACATAGATTACGGGTCAATCATAGCAAGTCGTAATAAATCGAGTATCAAGCAAAAAAAAATTAAGAATATTTCTTAAAGGGATGGAAGATACAGACGATTTTTATTGATGATAATAGGGTGGTATGTCTCTCTATAAAGAGGTTCAGAGCCTTACAATCATGTTTTCTTTTAATCTCCGATTCTTCCCATCATATCTGTGGTTCTCTCCCCTTTTTTCTCTCTCTGTTCGGAGAGTCCCCATGGAGAAGGAGAGACGTCTCTTCTTTACTTTCTTTCTTGTTATTTATAGTTATGAGCTGTGTGAAATGATAGTTGGTGACTAGGACTACATTGCGGTTTTCCTTCTGAGTAACGAATGGATCGTAACCTTGTTAAAGAAGGGGTGATTAGTGTTAGCAGTTATTACATGACTGAATTATAGCCCATACAATTTCGTGCACCGAATTGCTTGAGAGATGTGATAGGCAATAACTCAAGTTGAAGATAATAATAGTAGAAAGCAGAAACAACTGAACAAGAGACATTGATTTGGAGTTTCTAGTGACATTGTAGTTAGAATTACTCAAAACTTTTCGTCGTAGATCTAAAAGATCAGTGCTCTAACTTAGAAGTTTGAGTTCCATGTTACAATAATGAAAACCTAAACTGCTTGTTGAAAGCGTATTAAATCTCTGTTTAAGAGTAATGAAGCATAAGCTACTTACTCTCAAGACGGTGTAACCAATTCTGTTCACTCAGCACAATCCTGGCGTGCAATTATAAGAGCTATTTCAGATGATTTAGGAGGAAATGATACTGTAAAGTCGCTATTAAAATAATAGTCAAAAAATATATATTATTGATATATATATACATTATGTATTGTATAAACAAAAATTATATAAATATTACACGGTTTTTTAGCTACTACACGTAAATAATTTCTGACATGGAATAAAAGCGATAAGACCCAATTATTTAGTAATAGGCATGACTTTTTTTAAACGAGATGGAATTCAAAAATAGCATACTTACAAGCGGTAATTAAAAATAGCCATAGTTTTACAAAAATTAAAATTTAGGCACTTTTCATGTAAAGACAAATCCGAACAAAAACACTCTTCAAAATCTGAAAAATATTCTAGCATAATATACTGGAGTTCCAGCATAATATGCTGGAAGTTCATACATTGTGGCACCAATATCCAATTTATTATGATGGAACTTTTCGTGTTGCAGCAAAGAGTGGCTATTTTACAATGACTTTGCAAACGCTCACTATTTCTCAATAACCGGTCCAAAACTAGCTAGCACGTGCTATTTTCGCTGGGGCATTTGCATCTATACCCACTTTTTGGGTCACGTTTAACTTGTTCGTCCTTTGCAAAAAAATTGCAAGCGTACCCACTTTTTCGCTTAACTTCAGCATACGGGGCTGAAGTAGCAAAGGCAATCACACAAACTTCAGCATTCTAATAGATGAGCTTGAAGTAGCAAAAATTGCTCGGCCAAGTGTGTTGAAATTTTTGTTTGTAATTGCTGAGCTTAAGTATTTTAGTACTGAAGTTTTAGTCTCTATTTGCTGAAATTTTTATTTGTAATTGCTGAATTTAAACTTCTAATTTTGTCACAAAGCTTTTTCAAAAATATCAGCAGAAGATGATGAAGTTATTTAGTTCATTTGCAAAAACATCAGCACAAAATAAGCTGAAGTTTTTTTGTCCTTGATTCATTAGTTTTGTTATAATGCTTTTTCAAAAATTTCAGCAAAAGATGCTGAAGTTATTTGATTTATTTGTAAAACTTCAGCACTAAATAAGTTGAAGTTTTTTTGTCCTGGATTCATTAGTTTTGTCATAAAACATTTCTAAAAACTTCAGCAGAAGATGTTAAAGTTATTTAGGTCATTTGTAAAAACTTTAGCACTAAATAAGCTGAAATATTTTTGTTCTGGATTTATTAGTTTTGTCATAAACCTTTTTTAAAAACCTTCGGCAGAAGATGCTCATGTTAGTTAGTTCATTTATAAAAACTTCAACACTAAATAAGCTGATGTTTTTTTGTTCTGGATTCATTAGTTTTGTCATAAAGGTTTTTCAAAAACTTCAACAGAAGATGCTGAAGTTATTTAGTTCATTATAAAATTTTAGCACTATATAAGCTGAAGTTTTTGAAAAAGCTTTCTAACATACTAGATAATTAATCACCTTATTCTTTCATAGAGTATTACTATTATAAAATAATTAAATTGCCAACAATATCTAGATCATAAATTTTAGAAACAATAAACGTAAAAAGACCAAAATTATCATGAAAAGAATCACCAAGTGTGACCTTAAACTTTCCATACGTGAAAATATTCACAAACTATGGCGTACTAACATACGTAATTATTTATAATTTATTTTTAAATAATCTGAAAAACATATTTATGACAATCATCCCATGAACAGATGTTTCACCGCAGCACCAACAGCAACAGAAGAAAGAAGAAGAAAACGAAAGAGGAGGAGGAGGAGAAAGGGGGCTGAAGTTATTTAAAAAGTGAGTACAAGTTAAAAATTGTATAAAAAAAAATATGTATAGGTTAAATAGGGGCAACCAAATAAGACGCCCGCATAATTTTTACATTTTCACCGTTTTAATGTGAAGCTTTTTGGGTTAGTCTTGGCCCGTACCTTGAGTCTACTAGGTTGATCGGGTTTGGACCTGAAAATCTCACCTCAAAATGAATAGAAAAAAGGCATTGACTCGATTGAATCGATATCACCGATCACTTACATAAATTACCTTTCTTAAAATCCAAAACTCATATACTAACATATCTTTGTACTCAAATAATACTAGATTCACCTGAAACTAGTCGTAAGTAGAGTCTATAGACACCATCAATGAGCATATATACAATTAGTCTACAATTGATTCGAGTAAGAAACCCATGGCGCCGAAAAGGAGAAAGGGCATTTCTTTCCCTATCTTTTCTAAGTTTTATGCAATAATGCAAATCATTCGTTGTTTCAACTTTCAAAAAAACCATTTTAATGGTTTCCTTGTCACCTCAGAAATGATGAGGGAACATATAGTACTAAGTATAACTACCAATATATATCTTAGTTCCCTTTATTTTCTTGTCTTCTCTATTTGAGACATGCGTGCTTGCCTTTCTACTCACTAGCCATCGACAAATTTTTTTCTTTTTGTGTCTCATTTGCTAGTATAGACACTACTAGGGGTGTACAAGCCAAACCATCAAGCCATACCGAACCGACGAACCAAGTCAAACCGAAGAAAAAAATCGATTTATGATTTGGTTTGGTGTTGGAAAATAAAAAATCTATCGCTCTTGATTTGGTTTGGCATTAATAAAAAATAAGTCAAACTGAATCTAAACCAAACTGATGTTATATATAAATAAATTTTAGAAATTTTATACGTAAAAAATAATCATTAAAATCTAATTTGTAAGTATTTTCTAAATTATTTTATAGTTTTTAATGTCTTGAGATATTATTTATTTGTGGGCTTGTAAATTCACTATCCAGTAAGTAGATTCTAGGGATTTTTCATATATATACCATATATTAAACCTTATTACCAAAAATGCTCATAGTTTGTTATTTACCCGTGTAGACCATATTTTTACTACAAAATATATACCAATCCAAAAAATATATAGATTTTGCCATAAATGACGCGCTAAAATGAAGGCACAAGATCTGGGTGTGATTCTGTCTACATTAAAGACGAATTTTAAAATGGAAGGAGATCTCATTGATGCATAATTCTCTCCTTCCTCAACGGAAAGATCTTTCTTCTCTCACTCAACTATAATTCTCAAAAAACGCAAGCTACTGAAGCTCCAGTAATCAAATTGCTTTTACTAATTCTACAACGCAATACAAATTGTAGAATACAAAATTATTCTTCGTCAATACAGTACTTAAATTGTAGAAACTATATCTGTTCTTCGTCTTTTGTTTTTTCAACTACACAAAATCATGTCAAAATCTCAATAATGCTGAAATCGAATGGTAATTGGGATAACTGTGGCAGATTTAGAGACTTTGAAGTTGATGCCATTGTGGTGGATGAGAGTGCAGGTTTGTGTAGTTCGAAAATGCTTAGAATTTTAGTTTTATGATATTATCTACAAATTTACTACATATATCTACAATTTGACTATAAAGTTTTTTATTTGGTGCAAGAAAAAATATTTTAATATACAGTATTTCCAGATTATAGATAAATTGTAAGCAAATTGTAGTTTACTTGTAGTTTGTAGTTAAATTGTAGATAAAATGTAGATATTTTATAGATGCTATATTTTTAATATTGTAATTTTTTTTCTTTGTGTTTGTTCTGAAAATGTAGGTGAGGGCTTCAACAGATCATATACATACTGTATTGGATGGTGTGAAGCGGTAGATTGTGTGTCTAGAAAATAAGAAATGTAGTTGTGACCAATTCCAACTTGATGAACTTCCATGTGTAAATTGTTTCTAGATTGTAGTGATAATGTAGTTAATTTTAGTTTTTGTTGAATTTTGTAGACAAGTTGCAAATTAATTGTGGATAATACATTGATACGATTGGAGTATTTTTTCTTATTTTTATTGTGTAATTTGTATTCAACTAATAGTTATATACAAATATTACATAGAACTGGGACATCTAAAAATTATGCTTAAAAACTACAAAATTTATATACAATAACAGCAAATGTGGCTTTCGAAGATTTTTTTTTTGGAGTATTGATTTTTTTCATGATATGAGACTTAAAACAAAATATGAAACTTGAAATCTGATTTTGTGAAATCAAATGAAGAAGAAAATTGAAGAATCATGATTAATTGAAGAAGAACGTGAGTGAGAGGCGTGCATGAAGAGATTGTACGAGAATGAAAAAAAAACTAAAGGAAAATCGTGGGGTGGGGGAATTAACTGTAGGTAAATCATGGGGGTGGGAGGAGAGAAAAGCGGGTAAACAAAATAAAGTGAAAATATGGTCCTAAAATCACGCCTACAATAAATGAAGCATTAATTATACCCTTAATTTGAATTATGGTACATAAATTGAAAGTTGGTATACTTAAATGTAATAAACACAAACCTTAAACATGGGAGGTAATAAGGTTTGCTATATGGTATACATAGGTAAAAATCCCTAGATTCTATCTACATAACCTAAATATCAAGCCCAAACTAAAACCCAACAAAACAAAAAGTAATAAAATAGATTATTCCATATCTTCCCTATGTTCCAATTCCAAAATCAAAGAACCCAAAATATTGGAAACCATTCCCCCACATCACACGAGCTTACTTCTTGTCATTTTGCTCCCATAATTGGTGATTATTTATCAAGTTTACATTGCTTTGCTTTGTCGCATGTTTGTTGTCATTTTCTACTATAGAAGGTCTTGAAATTATGATATATACGAATAATTGGTGATTATTTGATCTCTATTTCAAGAATAATGTAACTAAAAGAAAAACCAAAAAAATCGAAAAATCGAAACAACCGAAAAATCGATTAAAACCATAACCAAAAAAACCAATATATATTGGTTTGATTTGATTATGAATTTAGTAAACCGACATAATTGATTTGATTTTGATTTAATACAAAACCGAACCAAACCGCCTCATATACACCACTGGACACTACAAATGACGGAACACCACTATTTTTTTTGTAATAAAGGCTTAAAATTCATAAACTCTTCTGGATTGTCTTGCATATTTAAATCCAAGATTTCTTGCATATTTTAAATCAAAGTAATAAAGACTTAAAATCCATGATTTTTTCTTGAAATTCCATTGCATGTTTCAAATCTAGGAAAAATCCTAGAGTTTTGTACGAACTCTAGTGAGCTAGAGTTCTTCCGTATTTTAGGTAGGGCTATTTTTGCCAAACTTATATTTTCTAATTAAAGAGTCCAATATAATTAAAAAAACTGACGAAAATCTAATAGCTGACCCAAAAAGTGATCATTCCAGTTAATTTTTCCCAAATCTCACTCTATAATTTGTAGGGGGAATATACAAATAGTCGATCTTAGGATTTCTATTCACAGATTAGCCAGTATTTATCTTGTCTAGAATTTTATCTTGTCTAGAATTTGAATTAAAAAACTTATTTTCAAGATATTTGTATCATGAAAAATTAAAATTTAAAACAGATTAGATAATTCTTAAATAGCAGTTCTTTAAAGTGGCTACGTGGTATCATTTCTACTATTTCTATAATTGGATGAGGAATTTTCAGAAATCACTGTTGTTTAGTGACTATTAATTTCTTATAGCTATCATATACATAATTACTTCCTATAACTACTATTTAGTTGTTACGCGATTGTATTTGCTGTATTCACGCTATTGTATTCATGAATACAATAGCGAATTCACCTAGAAAATAGGAGAATTCGACTGTTTAAAAACTTAAAGAGGATCAACTAGTGTGTATCACTTCTTATTTAACTCAACAAAATTAAGTTTTGTTGCTACTGTGTTATATTCCATGTATTCGCGCGACTATATTTATAAATACAACAAGGTTAGCAAGAAATAGGGTGCATACCGTTTTATTCAATTCCACTATATATATTGTATTCAATTCACACATATTCATTATTCAGTATTATAATTTGTATTCAATTTACAGTATTCAATTCGATTGTATTCCAATGATAAAAAAAATCACAAAATACGGTGATATTTAGTTGTATTAAAAAAATATAGACCTTCAAAATATCTAAATAAAAAATAATATATTTATATAAAATATAATATATTTAGGTGTATTTGTATATAATATAATATATTTATAGCATTGTATGTGACTAAATAGCAAAGAGAGAAGAAAGTGGAGATAGAGAAATCCATATCGAATTTGTGGCTTTCGTATAGGGGTGTTTATCGGGCGGATCAGACGGAAACTTAGACTTAACGTTTTGGTTTATCGGTTATCGAATTATAAATATAGTAATCCGCTAGTCATTCAATAAGACAACGTGCGGATTGGTATTAGATTAATAATTATCGGACGGCTTATCGGCTAAATCAAATAATTTTTTTTTTTGAAAATCATTCAATCAATACCAAGACTACACATACTCTAATTACACATATTAACCAAATTTGTATAACTAGAAAAGGACATCCATTCAGTAATCAGTCAAACTTTCATTCAAAAGGACATTCGTTCAAAATCAATATGTAGACATCGAAATTTTAAGGGATCAATCCAAATCCTAAATTAAAGATATTACAGGACTCTAGAAATCCTAGGAGTCTATTAGGAGCCTATTAGGGTTTCTTGGAGACTACTCTACCCTAAACCCTAACTCTCACCTATATAAAGGGATACATATTCCCTTGAAGAGGTGTCTCAAAAAATACCATAAACCCATGGGATACTCACAAAGAGATCAAAATATGGCCGGATAATTCTTGATAATCAAATACTTCAAGATGTCCACAACATACTTCATGGATATCAAATAAATCTATGAAAATCTGCATCATCCTGCATTCGAAAAATACATTGTTTCGGCCCTCGAATCACAAAGATAATCAGGAGAGATGAATTAAGGGAGAAACGGTATTGTACCCGCATCAATTTATCAATAAAATTCTGTTTTTTCATATATATTTTTTTATTATAATTTATTTTTGTATCACATATAATTTGTTGCAAGTAAATTGGCACGCCCAGTGGGACCAATTCTGCCCTTTATCTCTTCCTCCTGTAAATCAAAAACTCTAAGGTTCAATCCATTTGTTGTGATTGTCGAGTACTTTAAGTCTTGTCTAAAGTTCGACAAGCCTACACCCTGATAAACCTTAAAGTAGGGGACATTTATAGATACTAAAATTTTAACGGATCAAGCCAAATCCTAATTAAAAGATACTACAGGAATATAGAAATCCTAGGAGTCTGTTAGGAGTCTATTAGGGTTTCTTGGAGGATACTCTATCCTAAACCCTAACTCTCACCTATATAAAGGGATACATATTCCCTTGAAGAGGTGTCTCAAAAATTAACCATAAACTCATGGGATACTCACAAATAGACCAAAATATGGTCAGATAATTCTTGATAATCAAATACTTCAAGAAGATCCACAACATACTTCATAGATATTAAATAAATCTATGAAAGTCTACATCATCCTACATTTGAGAATCACGCTGTTTCAGCCCTCGAATCACGGAGATAACCAGGAGAGAAGAATCAAGGGAGAAACAGGATTCACTACAAAAAAAACAACGTTTAGCGACGGCCTTATTCCGTCGCTAAATCAATATATTCCGTCGCTAAACATGTTTAGCGACGGAATAGCGACGGATTCAAGTTCGTCCCTAAAATCCTCGTTGCTAGGCTTATAGCGACGAAAAATACAATCCGTCGCAGACTTAGCGACGGATTAGCGACAACATCTTTTTTGTAGCAACGTTTAGCGACGGAAATATTCGTTGCTATATAACTTGTTTCTGTAGCTATTTTGATGCCTTTCGTCGCTGTAATACATAATAAATTCATCGTTTGTTCTTATAGCGACGGAATTGTCCGTCGCTAGACGTGTTATAGCTACATTTTGCAACAAAAACCTTTTGTCGCCAATGCGTCGCTATAATTTTAGCTACGGAATGTATTCGTTGCTAATTTTTTTTTACTATATTGCTGATTTTATAAAATTCTTTTTATTTATTATGTTAAATGTACTCTATTCAAACCTATTACATAAACTATTAAATACACTTAATAAAAAGTAACTGATATTAATATAAATTCAACAAGGTCCAAAATATAGAGCATAATGCATATAACAGTATCATTAAGTACAAAAAAATCCACAAGGACC
The DNA here is from genome assembly GCA_032618575.1 of Nicotiana noctiflora. NCBI lineage: Eukaryota > Viridiplantae > Streptophyta > Magnoliopsida > Solanales > Solanaceae > Nicotiana > Nicotiana noctiflora. The sequence goes on from JASVEL010002897.1 coordinate 10,712, forward strand.
AACAATAACGTCCAAATAAAGTAAGCTAACTATGCTAGGCTGGAGAGTTACGGTTATCATCAGAACCGAATGCATGAACCCCAATGATTGAGTTTGCATTTGTTGTTGTAATATCTCCCGATATTTTTCCTGTAGAAGAATTAATAAGAACATTCAATTTACAAAATAAAAATAATAATATGAAAAGTAAAGTCAATTAAAAAGTTATCTTACTTGTACGATTTGGGATTTCTCAGCAACAAAAGATTTTCCATCATTACCATGTGTATGGACGTACAAATATAACTCATTTGGTGTTGCATCTCGACCCTTTTTAATAGTGTATACAAAAATTATTCAATTAAGAAGATATAGAACAATAAAAACTAAAGTCGGTATCTATATAATCAATTATTCAAACTCTTAGTTCTATTTTTTAGTTTAGACTAAAGTTAGTATCTACAATGAAATATAGTATCATAGGGGGTTCAAAACAGATCAGGATAGAAAGGAAGCTCTGAAATAACAAAGACTGCTCAAGGAATTAGATCCTAGGGAAGTCATCATCAACAATTGGATTTCCACAAGGTACAGTGGGTATCTAGTTAAATTGGATATAAAAACATATGAATTGTCTGACGAGCAACTAAGAAGCAACAAAGTATTCAGAGAGATAAATGGTCATTAGTCTTTAGTACCCACTATATTGAACGAAAAAGACATGCTATGAGCCATATGATATCATCTTTAATACTTCTGATAGAAGGTCATTAGTCCTTACTCTTTAGTATCATACTGAATAGAAAATGCAAAATATGTGTCATATGATAGCGGCTTAATACGAATAAGTTACAATCTATCACATAACTTTGAATTTTCTTCACATCCACTCTGATTTAAACTAAGCAGGCCATAAAACTAAAGGTATTGTCTAAACAACATACGGGAAAGGTAGACAGTAGACAAAGAAGTTCTTAATGTAATTTGATGTAATGTCCAGAAAATACATTGTCACGCCCCAAATCGAGGGACATGACCGGCGCCTGACCGGGTTGCCCCAGTCAAGCGGACCTAGGTGCCTTCCATTCCCACGCGTTACCCCTGTGTTGACTGTTACTCATTAACCAAAATATCTTACCAACAATGACTGATTTCACAATGCATAAACATAACCATGTGATTTATTTACTAACAAGTTCATAATTTATATTTACAACGCCCCATACATATACATAGGCCACAATCCCACAGTTTACATATCTACGGAGCCTCTAGGATACAAAAAGGGAAATAAAATACTTGCCGGTAACAAGGCCCCGGCTATACCTTACAAAATCCAAAAGAAAGTCTGAAATAAAAGTGGCATGAGCCACACTGTGCCCCGAGGAAGAAAGGGGCTCACCAAAACGGGCAGTGGAAGGAGAAGGATACTACTGCCGATGAGTTGAAGTGCCTGCTACCGATCCACCTACAATCATGACACGAATGTAGCGCCCCCGGCAAAAGGGACGTCAGTACACTTGAATTGTACTGGTATGTATGGACAAACTTTGTCCCAAGTAAACTCAAGCCATTAAATTACATCAACAATTTATTAAGCCAACCAACCATGTTTCCACATTTTCCTCATTTCAAATAATTCTCACACAAAGCACTTTCTACAATCAACCAATTTAACAATAACCAATCAATCACGTAAAGAACAAGTAGTCAAACAAAGGGGCAATCAGTGCCCCACAAGTTGCAAACTCTCCTGCTGTCTCCTTTCACAATTTCACATTATTGATTTATGTATCAATTTTCAATAGCGATTTCGATCGCTTTCCATCCTTATTGCCCCTGACCACCCTTATTACCTCGGCCACCCTTATCACTCCAACCCACACCTTATTTCACCACGTTGCGGCGCGCAACACGACCCCGCCTTACAGTTGAAACACAACAATTTCAAACAGCAGATAAGGTACTACACACAATTTCAACAAGTTCAAATAAGCAACTTGCACATTGTTTCATGTTCTCAATTACTTCTCAAGCCAATATCACAACCAAGTTACAATGTTTCCACATTCAAGAATATTCACACATGTATATTCAACAATTTTCCATAATTCAAGTGTTTCATCTCTTTCCACAATAAACCAATTCTCAAGTGTTTCATTTTCTTTTCCACAAGGTGCCATATAGGCCATCATAATCATTATTCACAAATTCTTTACCCAATTCAACTCTCATTTACCTTTCGGTTCATATTTCATACCACAACACTCATAGTTCAACAACAACTTTGAATATCCAACAACAACATCAAATAATCACATACAATTTCTCAAATCAACACATGCCAAACAATTTTACACATAAGGGCGATTTCACAAGAATCAAAATTAGCCATACATACCTGGTGATGAGTTTTCTCCCGTTAACTTTCTACTTTATGCTTACCCAAGATGTCCTATTCTTGCCAACCTTGTTCTTGAAGACTCTTACTTCTACTTACTTCTTTTGTTTTACTAAAAATCAAGATTAATAATCATGCATGAGTATAAAAATTCTATTTTCAAAAGCTATTATATGCAAACTTCTCTTTACCCAATTTAAAACTGAAAATCAAAGAAATAGTTAGGGTTTTTACCTTGAAAAGATTGGGGAAGTTGAATCCTTGCCCTAGGATCCCTTGGAATTAAGTAGTTGGAACAATCTTTGAAGATGAAAGATTTCTCTCTCTAAAAACCCTCTCTTCTCTCTCTAATTTTGGTGAGGTGATATGATAAAAATGAAGAAGAAAGGTGTTATATTAAAGAAGAGATCGGGTCAAAATGTTACAAAATCTGGGCCGGGGTCGAATATGCGGTCACTATGCGACCGCAGAACCCACATGCGGTCCGCAAAGTGACCGCAAAATGGCCTCAAAGTTTATGCAGGTTCTGTTAAGGAATGCGGCCAAAATGCGGTCCGCATGTTTGATCTGCGGTCGCAAAATGCACCGCAGATTTGACATGCGATCGCATATCGACCGCACATTTGACACGATTTTTTGGAAACTTTCTGGAACGATTTGCGGTCAGAATGCGGTCCGCATGTTGATTCTGCGGTCGCATTCTTGACCGCATATTTGACACTTTTTCGGAAAAATTAATTCTCTACATTTTTGAAACTTAAATCACTACCAAGGGTCCGAACCGCGGCGAGCTAACTCGCCGCGAAGAATTCTACGCATTCCTAACACATCATTCGGACCATGACACCACATCTACTAGGTTTTTTATGCACAAAAATTTTACGGGGCCTTACATCCTCCCCCCTAAGATCATTCGTCCTCGAATGAGGATTTTGAAATAAATGAGTTTTGAAAGATATGATATGCAAGCTATCAAAATTTTGACTAACTCTAATATTTTAGAAAAATTTCGCCAGAGTTTCCTTTGTATTATGGACATATCCACCTGACAGAGGGCCCCCGAAACACATTACCAAACAACAATACACAAATACAACACTTTTCACAACTTGTATATACTTTCTTGCCTCAACAAATGCACACATTTTATCACATTGTTACTATTGCACATAAACTAGTCACTTCAATGAGTCCTTTCCTTATTCAACCATTTTAACACAACATGTACACACAAACAAACCACTACCAATCTACACTTACTATTAGTCGCTTACTTAACACATAACTCTTTACAAAATGGAGGAGGCTTTTAATAACACTAAGAGGGAAACAACTTAGACAAGATGACAGTTACTAAGAGTAGGAGGGTCACCTAATTTCTCCTAGGCTTGATCAAACAAATGGGGGTACTTTTCTTTCATTTCTTTTTCTGCTTCCCATGTGGCCTCCTCAACTTGTTGACTTCGCCACAATACTTTAACAGAGGCAACTTCCTTATTTCTCAACTTACGGACTTGCCTATCAAGAATGGCAGCTGGAACTTCTTCATATGACAAATCTTCATTAACCTCTATAGCTTCGACTGGCATGATGGTGGATGGATCTCCAATCACTTTCTTCAACATGGACACATGGAATACCGGATGCACTGATGACATCTCGGGAGGCAACTCTAGCCTATAAGCAACTTGACCAATCCTTTGAACGATCCGATATGGCCCGACATACCTAGGACTCAATTTCCCTTTCTTTCCAAATCGCATGACTCCTTTCATAGGAGATACCCTCAAGAACACCCAATCATCGACTTGAAACTCCAAATCCCTTCGACGAACGTCCGCATAGGACTTTTGACGACTCTGTGCTGTTTTCATTCTCTCCTGAATAACCTTGACCTTTTCCATAGCTTCGTACACCATATCTGGCCCTAGCAATTCCGCTTCACCTACCTCAAACCACCCGATTGGCGATCTACATCTTCTCCCGTATAATGCCTCAAACGGGGCCATCTGAATGCTAGCATGATAGCTGTTATTGTAAGCAAATTCTATCAGTGGCAAGTGTTCATCCCAATTACCTTTAAAATCTAAGACACAAGCCCGCAACATATCTTCGAGCGTCTGAATGGTCCGCTCGGCCTGTCCATCGGTCTGTGGATGGAAAGCTGTGCTGAGATTCACCTGAGTTCCCAAACCTTGCTGAAACTTCTTCCAAAAGTTAGCGGTGAACTGTGCCCCGCGATCTGAGATGATAGAAAGTGGAGTGCCATGAAGCCTTACTATCTCTTTGATGTACAATCTTGCATATTGCTCCGCGGTATCAGTGGACTTGACAGGCAGGAAGTGAGCTGATTTGGTGAGTCGATCCACTATCACCCATATTGAGTCAAACTTACGCCGAGTGCGAGGTAACCCTACCACGAAATCCATATTGATCATCTCCCATTTCCACCTTGGTATTTCTATAAGTTGAGTTAATCCACCAGGCCGTTGATGCTCGGCCTTCACTTGTTGACAGTTCGGACATTTAGCTACAAAGCCTGCCACATCCCTTTTCATACCGTTCCACCAATAAATCTCCTTGAGGTCATGATACATTTTTGTTGAACCAGGGTGCACAGAATACCTGGAAGTATGAGCCTCTGCCATCACTCTTTCCCGAAGCTCGTCCACATCCGGAACACATAGCCTATCTTGACACCGCAATACACCATCTTCGCTGCCGAGTACAAATGCTGAGGTCTTGTCATTCATGACTGCTTCCTTCACCCGAACCAATGCTGGATCCATGAACTGTTTTTCCTTGATTTCCGCGACCAATGATGATTCTGCTCCATTATGCACCAAGATATCCCCCTCGTCTGACGCCGAGCTACGAACCCCCAAACTGGCTAATTGGTAAACCTCTCGAGCCAGGTGTCTCTGATCCACACCCAAATGAGCCAAACTACTCATGGATTTTCGACTAAGAGCGTCGGCTACCACATTTGCCTTCCCTGGATGGTACAATATGTCCATATCATAGTCCTTGAGTAATTCTAACCACCGCCGCTGTCTTAGATTTAGCTCCTTCTGCTTGAACAAATACTGGAGGCTCTTGGGGTCTGAAAACACTTCTACATGAACTTCATAAAGATAGTGCCGCCATATTTTCAAAGCGAACACAACAGCTGCAAGCTCCAAATCATGCGTCGGATAATTCTTCTCGTGATTCTTGAGTTGCCTGGACGCGTAAGATATGACTTTCCCGTGCTGCATCAATACACATCCCAAACCAACCCTGGAGGCATAACTATCACCTTAACACTTTACATCATTAACGGAACATCTTTATTATATCCCTCTTACATAAGACCTTCCACGAATTTAGTTCTACTATAATTTCCTTGATATAGTTACGACCCCATCTGAACCATTTCTACTAACTCTTACGATTCTTAACAAAAGGCATTACTGAGTGAGTTTTCTCATATGACCTCCTATCTCAAATGAATAGCACTGGCTAACTTGCACATATACCCCGAATAACACTAACTTGCACGGCATTGTATCGAATGTAAAGTAGCGTTGTGCTCTAACTTTTCTTAACCAACCTCTTCTCCCCATATGTGCATTATAGACTTTAAGAAACTGCACTACTTCCCCTGTGAAATTTCCTACCATCCCTCATTACGGTTAAACACCTCTCAAAACGTATATCAACAACCTTTATATGCATATGACTTACGAAGGGTCACTATCCCGAGAAGGGTATTCTCTGAAACTTTAAATCCTCCTCAATACTTCAACAACAACTTTTGGTTTCACTCTTAAGTGTAAGGCTTAGTCCACTTGATTCTATCTCGGATGAGTAACTCGCCTTATTCCCCATGTTATAGTTACCAATAAAGTTCCCTGATATTGCCGCTTAAGAGTTATCATGCCAAACACGTCTAGTCTGTCACGAGTTTTCATCCTCTTTCAATCCATTCCGAACCTTTCATTCCCATCTTTTTTTGCGGATAGTGCATAATTAATAGCTTTAATGTTCCACACATTTGTCTGTCTCCTGTGAATTTGAAAAATCATTATGTCTTGTTTAATCATTTTACAGTACCACAACCTTACCAACGATAACCTCGCTTCCCATTGTGTGTAGACATGAACTATCTCTAGACCTCTTTAGTTGATATTCAGTGTCATCCAAGTCGGTTGCATTGCGGTTAATCCCTTATAACTTTTATTAACACTTGTGCCCTAAGTGAGTCCACCATTCTGATGCAAAAATTGTTTTAAATAACCATGACCATCTCAATTTAAAGGTTTTCTCCCCATTTCTTCTCACCTCATTCTTCCTAGTTAGTGAATAGCCACGCACTCTTCCATATATTACGTGGTCTCTTACCTTAGGCATTCCATCCGGCTCACCTCTTAACTCTTATTGGGACATATGTAGCAAGGAGTGTTCGTCTGAACATCACTTAACACTTATCTATTTGTAAGGCTCTTTAGAGGCTCTCTATCAAGCCCCAATTACCATCTTGGGTTGTTGTGGCAACACATTCATTTCTCTCACTCGTTCTGGCTTTCTTAGTATCCCGAAACTTTGTTTAAATCACAAATCTTTGATTAGCCCATTCTAGGAACTCACAATCGTTCACATTTGACATATGGCACCTCCTTGGGTCCCATTTCTCCTGACCTTATGACAAGTAAAAGTCTCTTTACAGACATACTATTATTTTCTAGAATCGTTGACCCTATCAGTCACATTGCCATGCGTGAAGAATTTACATTCCTTAATCTCTTTTCTAGACCACACATGTCTTTACCAAAATATTCAAATATCATAGCTACATGGTCTCGCTCTTGTTTCATTGTATTTAAGTAGCCTCACGATGGTCCTCCCTCTCCCACATGGGGATAATATCCTGGATCTTGACACAAGTCTTGAGTTTAGAAACTTTAGGGACATATGCCTCATATATCTATCCCTCTTATATGCATACTCGACTATTAGGAAAATTTAAGTCACCATAGTATTGATCTCATAAGTTCCCTTCTCCTATTCAGCCACGTAGGTATGGGATTCCAAGTCCCCACGCATATCCTTTATGAGTGTAACGCAACTTCGTACATTTCTGGGTCCTTATAACGTTCGTAAGACAAGGGTCTTCTCACCTAGGGTCCAATTGAGTCTCATTTCATAACTTTTTACCTCATATGAGAGACTTACACTCTCCCCATTAATCTCTTAGTCATTATCTCATATATCACGTGCTTATATAACCAATATTCTTTCACACCTTACGATCAATTATATACTTCTTGCACTAACCATGCTTGCTATTTAAGCTTACATATCAATCATCAAATCAATGCCTCTTCGTGCGGGTAATCACTTCTAATCCTTTCCCCAAATAAAGTATACTTGTAGTACTATGTACTTATACTATATATATTCATACAGTTTATTCAACAAGATACATGTGCAATCTCCATAACACCCATGTCTTTTCCCATTGGTCATGACATATGACAACACTACATAAAATAGACGAAAGAGAATTTAAACTTACCTTGAATCTCAACGCACGGCTTACAAAACAATCTTATAATCAAGCTTTATCGCACGATTTGGAGTGATGAAGAAGGGTAATATTCCTAAATGTCCGTGTAGCCCCCTACTTATATGATGTGGTCGACAACACACCTATAAGAAGAGCACTACTAGACACGGCTCCGAGACATCCTAGGACACTTTAAAAACCATATGCTCTGATACCAAGTTTGTCACGCCCCAAATCGAGGGACATGACCGGCGCCTGACCGGGTTGCCCCAGTCAAGCGGACCTGGGTGCCTTCCATTCCCACGCGTTACCCCTGTGTTGACTGTTACTCATTAACCAAAATATCTTACCAACAATGACTGATTTCACAATGCATAAACATAACCATGTGATTTATTTACTAACAAGTTCATAATTTATATTTACAACGCCCATACATATACATAGGCCACAATCCCACAGTTTACATGTCTACGGAGCCTCTAGGATACAAAAAGGGAAATAAAATACTTGCCGGTAACAAGGCCCCGACTATACCTTACAAAATCCAAAAGAAAGTCTGAAATAAAAGTGGCATGAACCACACAGGGCCCCAAGGAAGAAAGGGGCTCACCAAAACGGGCGGTGGAAGGAGAAGGATACTACTGCCGATGAGTTGAAGTGCCTGCTACTGATCCACCTACAATCATAACACGAATGTAGCGTCCCCGGCAAAAGGGACGTCAGTACACTTGAATTGTACTGGTATGTATGGACAAACTTTGTCCCAAGTAAACTCAAGCCATTAAATTACATCAACAATTTATTAAGCCAACCAACCATGTTTCCACATTTTCCTCATTTCAAATAATTCTCACACAAAGCACTTTCTACAATCAACCAATTTAACAATAACCAATCAATCACGTAAAGAACAAGTAGTCAAACAAAGGGGCAATCAGTGCCCCACAGGTTGCAAACTCTCCTGTTGTCTCCTTTCACAATTTCACATTATTGATTTATGTATCAATTTTCAATAGCGATTTCGATCGCTTTCCATCCTTATTGCCCCGACCACCCTTATTACCTCGGCCACCCTTATCACCCCAACCCACACCTTATTTCACCACGTTGCGGCGCGCAACACGACCCCGCCTTACAGTTGAAACACAACAATTTCAAACAGCAGATAAGGTACTACACACAATTTCAACAAGTTCAAATAAGCAACTTGCACATTGTTTCATGTTCTCAATTACTTCTCAAGCCAATATCACAACCAAGTTACAATGTTTCCACATTCAAGAATATTCACACATGTATATTCAACAATTTTCCATAATTCAAGTGTTTCATCTCTTTCCACAATAAACCAATTCTCAAGTGTTTCATTTTCTTTTCCACAAGGTGCCATATAGGCCATCATAATCATTATTCACAAATTCTTTACCCAATTCAACTCTCATTTACCTTTCGGTTCATATTTCATACCACAACACTCATAGTTCAACAACAACTTTGAATATCCAACAACAACATCAAATAATCACATACAATTTCTCAAATCAACACATGCCAAACAATTTTACACATAAGGGCGATTTCACAAGAATCAAAATTAGCCATACATACCTGGTGATGAGTTTTCTCCCGTTAACTTTCTACTTTATGCTTACCCAAGATGTCCTATTCTTGCCAACCTTGTTCTTGAAGACTCTTACTTCTACTTACTTCTTTTGTTTTACTAAAAATCAAGATTAATAATCATGCATGAGTATAAAAATTCTATTTTCAAAAGCTATTATATGCAAACTTCTCTTTACCCAATTTAAAACTGAAAATCAAAGAAATAGTTAGGGTTTTTACCTTGAAAAGATTGGGGAAGTTGAATCCTTGCCCTAGGATCCCTTGGAATTAAGTAGTTGGAACAATCTTTGAAGATGAAAGATTTCTCTCTCTAAAAACCCTCTCTTCTCTCTCTAATTTTGGTGAGGTGATATGATAAAAATGAAGAAGAAAGGTGTTATATTAAAGAAGAGATCGGGTCAAAATGTTACAAAATCTGGGCCGGGGTCGAATATGCGGTCACTATGCGACCGCAGAACCCACATGCGGTCCGCAAAGTGACCGCAAAATGGCCTCAAAGTTTATGCAGGTTCTGTTAAGGAATGCGGCCAAAATGCGGTCCGCATGTTTGATCTGCGGTCGCAAAATGCACCGCAGATTTGACATGCGATCGCATATCGACCGCACATTTGACACGATTTTTTGGAAACTTTCTGGAACGATTTGCGGTCAGAATGCGGTCCGCATGTTGATTCTGCGGTCGCATTCTTGACCGCATATTTGACACTTTTTCGGAAAAATTAATTCTCTACATTTTTGAAACTTAAATCACTACCAAGGGTCCGAACCGCGGCGAGCTAACTCGCCGCGAAGAATTCTACGCATTCCTAACACATCATTCGGACCATGACACCACATCTACTAGGTTTTTTATGCACAAAAATTTTACGGGGCCTTACATACATACTTCACGATTTAGGCTTAGAATAGTTTGTGAACTTTTAAATTCAACAGCAGTACATTTGAATTTCAACATATACAGTAGACAATAACTTAAGTTCATTCAGGACTTCCATTTCAAAGTCTAAGTTAGGACGTAAAAAAGTCTTTGGCCCTAATATTTTCATGGAAGATATATTACAATTCCAATACAGAGATAAAATAAATTGATTAGCTAGGAGATCTATGACTCCCCTTATAATAACTCTATTCAAAAGTTAGGATAGTAAGCAATTCAAATCTCAGTATGCAACAAGTTACTTCTCCAGCAATTTAACAAAATAACAACCTAAGTTACTGAAAAAGTGATTATCTAGGATCCAAAAGTTGTAGAAATTTCCATGAATAACAATATCCTCTCTGCCTAGCCATATATAATTCACATTTTTTCATCTGTTGACACCATAAATAGTTCTTCACGATTAATCCAGTTAAAAGGCATCTGAATTAACCTATGTATTTGCGTCCTACATGTTCATGTTCATTCAATACTCTACTGAATGAAATGATTTAGTATCATGGTTCAGTAGATATTTATGGATACACTTACAAATCCATGGAAATAGTAAATACATGAATGAAATTAGCACAGAAACAGTAAACCAATAAGAGAACTGATTGAGGCCTAAGCAAAATTACTTCCAATATACAACTACAGAAACTATGAACTTTCACCAGATTGTACATGTATAATATAGTGCAGAAAGCTTGATCAATGTAATATAAACTATATTGTACTGTAGGCTTGATCAGAAGTATCTCCAGCAGGCTAATCCTTAGTCCTTCCTAAACTTGGATCAATTTTCAACTTGCAGAATTAAACTATATTGTACTGCACCAAAATATGTATTAAGCCTATTCTGTGCAACAGACAACACTCAATAATGCAGTACTACAGTGTGCATTCAAAGAGCAAAGGAATTGCACATGGACTTTAAGCTTGCTTGAAGCATTCCAGAACAACTTGCAGCAGAGCAGTGTGCATCAACACTGTTAATTAACACTTTAACAGGCAGCAGATGCAACAGAATTAAAACAGTCTTAACAAATAACACTGTGCAACAAAAACAGTCTTAACACTTAAGAATCAAGTGCTAAAAGCTAACCAAAATACTGATTTGAACTAATATTTTCTTCTGTTTCTATAGGAAATGTTACTGCAACCATACATTGTCCAATGATTCAACACATGCAAGTGGTATTCAACATTACACTATGTACTGGAGATACTCACTTACTCAGGTCTCACATTAAAAGGAAATAACGACACATTTTTAATATACCTTTGAAAATTGAAATCAAATCGAGCTCGAAACAGCTGCAGCAGCGTCTTCGACTCTTCGTTTGCCCGGAAATTGAGAGGAGTGAGGAATTGAATCGACCTTGAAAATCGCCTAATCAAAGAAACTTTCATTATTCTCCAATTGTTAAGATGTTCATTCACTTCTTGATACACACTTATCATATTAGACAAAAAAATGTTACTCCTAGATTAACTTAAGCGCTTCAAAAAAATAATTAATCTCAAACGTCCAAGTGAATGAACATAAAAAAGCAGAATATGGAATCATCATAGTAACTTAAAATCGACAGTAGTAAAAAAATCAGAGAAGCAAAGCAAAATTAAACAGAGATAAGAAAGCGAGTGCGAGTAGAATTGAATACCACTGCCAGAAAATGTTAACACTCTGCCGGAAAATTTAATTTTTGATTTTAAATGACTAAAATTCACCATACAAAAGATATACTAATTCACATATAGATAGAGTAAGAAACTTACCACAAGTTTGTGAGAGTTTCTCCACAAACTCCAAAACCTAGGGTTTCCAAATAAGCTCAACAAATCTTAATTCTTGAAGGTAAATGAATATTTTCCTCTTCCTTTTCCGGCCTCTATTTTTTACTGATGTACGGTGCGTGTGTGTGTGTGTTTATCGGCAGATTGGTTTTGTTTTCATATGAGGGGAACGACTAGTTAGTGTTGCTGAAGCTTAGGTCGTTGGTGGAGCTGGTGTTGGTTGTCACTGAAGAAGAAGAAGAAGAAAAGAACGGGTAAGGGTGTGAAGAAGAAGACGTGAAAGGGGGGGGGAGTCGTTTTACACTGTTCTCTGGTTTGCTGAAGACGCCCCTGATCCTTGTGTCCAAAAATGGTTGAAGCAGAAGATGAAGTACAGTGGGGATCTCCTTCGTGTAAAAGCTGCGCCACTTCTAGGTTTTTATTGGGGTGTTTGTGCCCTAATGAAGTTTTTTAACTAGTGTAATTTTATTTTGGGAGACGGAAATTTAGCGACGGAAATCGCGACGGACTGAAACTATGTCGCTAATAATAATTAATAAATTTTATTTTAGGAAATTAGCGACGAAATATTTTGTCGCAACTAACATTCCAATGTATTAATAAGTAAAATAATTCAGCGACGGATTTTTTGTCGCTAACGTCGTCGCTAAGTTTTAACAAATTTTGTCGTTCAACTTCCGTCGCTAATTTTGTAGGTAAAATAAATGCGCTAATATTTAGCGCCAATTATAGCGACGAATGTAAGTTTTTGTCGCTAATCCGTCGCTATAATTTTTATGAATTATTTTGTAGCTTATTTGGCGACAAACTATAAAATTCGTCGCTAAACCGTTGTTATTTAGCTACGGAATATATCTGTCGCAAAATTCCGTCGCTAAACGTTGTTTTTTTTGTAGTGATTGTACCCGCATTATTTTATCAATAAAATTATGTTTTTTCATATTTATTTTGTGATTATAATTTATTTTTGTATCACATATAGTTTGTTTGCATCAAATTTATGTGTGATACAAATATAAATTGCAACCACAATATAATTATGAATAAACTTAATTATATTGATAAAATAATACGGGTATAATTATGTTTGTTCCCTTGTTTCTTCCCTCTTGATTATCTCCATGATTCGAGGGCTGAAGCCGTATTTTTCGTGATTCAAGGGCTGAAGGCGCATTCTCCGTGATTCGAGGGCTGAAGCCGCATATTTCTCAAATGTAGTATGATGCAGACCTCTTGGGGATATATTTGATCTCTAGCTTCTTGAACTAGTTAATTGTCAAGAAGTATCCGGCCATATTTTTGATCTATTTATGAATCTCCCCGGCGTTTATGGGATTTCGAGACCCTTCTTCAAGATAATATGTATCCCGTTATATAGACGTGAGTTAGGGTTTAGGGTAGAGTAACCTCCAAGAAACTTTAATAGACTCATAGGATTTCAAAAGTCCTTTAGTTACCACCCCATTTCCCTCTATCGTCACGTGAGTTACCACCCCGTTTCCCTTATTTTCTGCTTCTCTATGCTTTATTATCGGTATTGGAGGTGATCAAGTCGAATTGGATTGGTTTTAGATGAAAATGAGATACTTAGCCTCGTTAAGAAAGGCGTGTTTTGAAAATGTCAACCGAAAGTTGACTATTTAGTTAGAGGGCTCGGGATGTTATTTTCGATGATTTAGTTAACTTCAGGGGATGATTTGTGACTTAGGAGTGTGATCGGAATTGGTTTTGGAGGTCTAGTATAGAATTAGGCTTGAATTGGCGAAGTTAGTATTTTGGCGAATTCCGGTTGGTAGGTGAGATTTTGATCCGAAAGTCGGAATGGAATTCTGGGAATTGAAACAGTTCCGTTAGTTGATTTTGGATGTCTGTGCAAAATTTTAGGTCATTCAGATGTGTTTTGGTCGGGTTTTTGATCAAATGCGTAATCTGAAAGTTTTGAAGAAACTTAGGCTTGAGTCTGTTGTGATTTAATGGTTTTAGTGTTACTTGATGTGTTTTGAAGATTGTAACAAGTTTGAATGATATTTTAGGATGTGTTGGTGCTTTTGGTTGAGGTGCCGGGGGCCTCGGGGTGGTTTCGGGTGATCAATCGGACTATTTTTGGACTTTAAAAGTAGCAGATTTTCAGTTGTTGGTGTTGCAGAGACCTTCGCATTCGCGTGGGTGATGTCACGAATGCATAGAGGAAATGTGAGGGCTTGGAAATTTGTTCTTCACATTCGCGTGGAAGAGGGTCGCGTTCATGAAGTTCTGGAAGGCAAGGCATCGTGTTCGCGTTGGAGGTAACGCGTTTGCGTAGAAGGAAATCACGACCTTGTGAAATTGTTCAATGCGTTCGCGTCCTAGTGCACACGTTCAGGTAGTTAGAGTTTCTGAAGCATCGCGTTCGCGGCTTGGGCACCTTGTTCGCATAGGTTTAATTCCTGGTCAATATTTTTTGGTCATCACGAACGCGGGGGTGTTGACCGTGTTCGCATAGGGTAAATTGAATCTGGGCAGAAGGGTTTTTAAATCATATCATCCGCGAAGCTTTGTCCATTTTCCTCCATTGTTGAGAAACTTGAGAGCTTTTTGGTAGAAATTGAAGAGAGTTCGGCGGAAATTGATCGAAGGTGAGTCATATGGCCTAGAAACATTATTTTATTGAAGAATCAACTTGTAAATTCATAGAAATTTGGGTAAAATTTGAAGAAATAGGGCTTGACTTTTGAAATAAAAAATTGGGATTTGAGGGAGAATATGAACTCCGATTTTGATACATTTAATATGTATTAAGTCATGGCGAGACGAAGAATCCGGTGATGTGAATTTTATAATTTTTTGAGAAGTGGGCCCGGGGGCTCGGGTTTTGCCAACTTCGTGACTTTTGATAATTTTCGAGTCTTTTCAATTGGGTTATGTTCCCTTAGCCTATTGTGATGTATTCCTTGTGGTTTTGATAAGATTCTACGCATGAGGAGGTTGATTTGCGAGGAAAGTTCAAGGCGAGCTAGGATTTCGGCAGGCTTGAGGTGAGTAATTGTTATAAATGATGCTCTGAGGGTTTGAAATCCCAGATTTGCACTACGTGGTGCTATGTTGAGATGAGACACGCGCTGTTTGATAAGCGTGGGGTTTGTTACTGCTGGGGATTCGGACTCGGTCCATCCCGATAGATGACTCTACTGTATTTTGACTGCAACTTAATTAATATCATTATTTTTGGGCTAGTTGCCATGTTAGGGGTCTTCTGCCTATCTGTAGAACCCTTAGGGGGTATGTTGGGATAGTTGACCTTACTTTACCTGTTGAAATCATACTCTCAGTCATATTTTTAACTATTAAACATAATATGAACCGGCTTTAGAAATGGCAATCCAAATGAGGAGTACCTGGGGTTGGAAACCCTATCTTGGCTGAGTGAGCCCGAGTGGCCAAGTCTATATTGACTAAGAGGGGTCAAGGACCCCACAGTGAGGGTATTTGATATATACCGAATAGGGCTGCACGCCGTACACGTATATACATATATCTATATGGATCGGACTGCACGACAGTATATTATATGGATCGGACTGCACGATGCAGTATTATAGCGCTTGTGTTGTAGGAGCCCCTCTGGAGTCTGCACACCCCCAGTGAGCGCAGTCGACTATTATTATTGGATCGGGCTGCATGTCGTAGCAGTATATATATATATATATATATATATATATATATATGGATCGGGGCTGCACGCCGCAGCAGTGTAAGTAAATTACCTGACTTTGAGAGGAATTTGTGCATAGGTTTGAGGGATAACCACCTGTTTTCCTCACTTAGTTGTTGTTACTGAATTTACTGTTTGATATAGATTTGTGTAGTGGTTTTTACGAGTTTTCTTATCTTCAGTCATTATTTATTTCTATTACTCATTGAGTTAGAGTACTCACTTTACTCCCTGCACCATGTGTGCAGATACAAGTATCCATGAGACTTAGTAGAGTGCTTTGCTCTTGCTCAAATTTGACACTAGAGTTATCGAGGTTGTTGCATGGCGTTTCCTCCCCTTATCCCCTTTGTTTACGCATTTTAGACTCTTATATGTATAGGTTGCTACTCGGTTGTATGTAGAGGCTCTAGACTCGTGACACCAGATCTTTTGGGCGTTATTTTTGCTATTTTCTATGGGTTTTTTTTAGCATTGATTTAGCTATTATCACACATTAAAATCATGCTTAACTGATAATTTAACTCTATTAATTGGCAATGTGTTTCGTACCTGGGTTGAGAGCGTTCAAATGATCGGGCTTGCCTAGCATTATGTTGGGCGACCGTGATACTTTAATTGAGGATTTGGCTTGATCCCTTAAAAATTTGATGTCTACATAATCAAAAAGCAAAATCTTCGGCCTTCGCCCACAAAGCACTCTTAACTTATCTAGAAACAATAATTCGATTATGTAACATGCAAATAGACAAAAAGGTACAACAAGTGAGAAAAACAATATTCCTATAAAACTGGGCAGCCACCTATAACTGAATCAAGAGGTTCGAAAAAGATATAGTAATATACAAACAACAATGAGAGCAAAAGATAGATAAACGGTGGTAATTTATATAGATAGGGGTAAAAGTATAAATATAATTTATTTTTAAAAGTTAATGGTTTACCCGCTAAGAAAAATGAGTAATCGGCCGTCCCCAATCCGTTGAGCCTTTTATTATAAAATTTCAATCAATTCCCTATCCATTTACCCGATAGTCCGATACCAATAAGACATAAGTTTAATTAACGATTTCTGTTCGGTTTTGAACAGCTCTACTTTCGTGGAAGAAAAGGGCTTCGAGTTTGGAAGCAGAAGTGATTTCATAAAATGTTGCTTCTCTTTGTGGATGGCAGTGACATTTGCTTGATTTTCCATCTTTTTCTGTTGTTGCTTCCTCGTCTTTCTCTCCTTTTGCTTTCACTAGAAGTACCAGTATGTTTTACTTTCTCAAGAGGCAGAGTTTGGTATGTATTCGCTGATATGGTGTCCATCTCATTCAAATTATTTGGTAGCCAATATTGTTGATTTGGTTTGGTAGTCAATCTTGTCGAGTTTGTCAAATATTGGTAGCCAATTTTATTGACTTGGTTTGGTTAGTAACCAACCTTGTTGAAATTGTAAAAAGGGTCTAGAAATTGTCAAATATTGTAGGCTTTAAAGAGTGAGGTTTTGTCTATAAAAAGAGAGCTTCAACTCTCATTTCTACACGCCAACAAAGAGAGAAAAGAGAGAGTAAAGTATTCCATAAACTATAAAAAAAATAGTTTGTGAAGAAAAATAGAGCGTGAGAGATATAGTAGTGAGGTGAAAGAAGCAAAAGAGTGTTTACTTTTTTTAAGGGTGTAGAGGTTTTAGGAGTATTTTTTACTCGTCACTACCCGCTATAGTTATATCAGTTGCTCCTCTTGGCCGTGGTTTTTTCCCTTATTCAGAAGGGTTTCCACGTAAAATCTTGGTGTCATTATTGTTGCATTTCTATTCTTGCTGATTTAACCGTTACTTTGTGTTCCGCGTTTAACACTAATACCGTGAATACTATTTTATGAGATTTATTCCCAACAAGTGGTATTAGAGCCAAATTTCTATCTAAGTATGCTCTGTGGTTGCACCACAGTCTGATCTTCCACATCAGAAAAGAATTACCTTGGTCTCACAATAAATAGTATTATGCCATTTGGAAGGGCAAAATGGAATATTTGCTCTATGTCAAGAATTTTCATCTACCTCTCTTCACCACTATAAAGCCTGATAATAAATCAGATGAAGAGTGGAGTTTGTTACACAGGTAGGTTTCCAGCTTTATTAGACAGTGGGTTGACGATAATGTTTTGAACCAGATTTCTGGGGAGACACATGCTCGGACCCTATGGGAGCACCTTGAAAGTTTGTATGCTCGAAAAACTAGAAACAACAAGATGTTTCTGATGAAGCAGATGTTGGGTTTAAAATACCACGATGGTTCCGCGATGACAGATCATCTGAATAATTTTCAAGGGATCATGAACCAGTTATCTGCTATGGGCATTATATTTGATGAAGAAATTTAAGGCTTGTTTATACTTGGTCACCTACCAGATTCTTGAAAAATTCTTAGAACTTCATTATCAAATTCTGCTCCGGATGGTATGATCTCTATGGATCTTGCCAAAAGCAGCCTTTTAAATGAAGAGATGAGAGGAAAATCTCAAGGTTCCTCCTCATCAGATGTCGTGGTGACTGACTCTAGGGAAAGAAACAAGAATCGAGGTTCTCAAAATAGAGAACATAATAGAAGCAAATGTAGAAGCAGACTTAAAGATATTGAGTGCTATCATTGCGGGAAGAAAGGGCACACAAAGAAGTTCTGCCGAATTTTGAAAAAGGAGAATAGAGACAAGGAAGAACAGAAAGACGATCGTTCGTGTGGCCACTGTCACTATAGAAGATCTTGTGACATCAAGGAAGGAATTTTTCTCATCCTATACTCAGGGTGACTTTGGAACTTAGAGTATGGGTAGTGAGATGGTATCTAGGGTGGCTGGTGTTGGAATGATTTGTTTAGAAACTAGTATTAGAACTAAACTAGTTTTAAACAATGTAAAGCATGCACTTGATGTTCGTTTGCACTTGATCTCTGTTGGTGTTTTGGATGACGAGGGATATGTCAGTACCAATGGTGCTGGAAAGTGGAAGCTCACTAAAGGTTCCATGATTGTGGCATGTAGGGAAATGCGTCGTGGTCTATACTGGACTACGGCCTCTACCTGTGTGGATATAGTAAATGTCGTTGAGAGCGATAAATCTTCAACGTTATGGCATAAGAGGCTTAGCCATATTAGTGAGAAAGGACTAAATGTTTTGGCCAAGAAGAAATTGTTGTCAAATTTTGAAAGTGCAAAATTAGAAAAATGTGAGCATTCGCTTGGCTGGAAAAACAAAAAAGAGTTTCTTTCTAGTCTCATCCTCCTTCAAGAAACACAAAGCTGCTTGAGTTGGTGCATTCGGATTTATGTGGTCCAATGAAGACAAGGACTTTGTGTTGTGCACTTTATTTTGCTACCTTTATTGATGACTGCTCAAGGAAACTTTGGGTCTACATCTTGAAGACTAAAGATCAAGTGTTGAGTATCTTTAAGCAGTTTTAGGCATCAGTTGAAAGAGAAACTGGAAAGAAGCTAAAGTGTATTTGTACTGATAACGGTGGTAAATATTGTCGACCGTTTGACGAATACTGCAAGCAACAAGGTATCATACACTAGAAGACTTCTCCTAAGACTCCTCAGCTTAACGGCTTAGCAGAAAGGATTAACATGACCTTGATGGAAAGAGTTAGATGTTTGCTTTCTGAAGCAAGGTTGCCAAATTCCTTTTGGGGTGAGGTTTTGTTGATCGTTGCACATGTTATTAATCTATCTCCTGCGGTTGCTTTGCAAAGTGATGTTCCAAACAGAGTTTAGTATGGAAAGGATGTTTCCTATGAAAACTTGAAAGTGTTTGGTTCCAAAGCTTTTGTACACGTGCCTAAAGATGAGGGGTCAAAATTAACTGCCAAGATAAGGAAGTGCATCTTCATTCGTTATGGCCTTGATGAGTTTGGTTACATGCTATATGATCCAATTGAGAAGAAGGTCGTGAGAAGCCGTAATGTTATCTTCGTGGAGGATCAAACCACTGAAGATATTAATAAATGGGAGAAACTAAAACCTTCAAGTTCTGAAGGTTAAGTTAATCTAGATCAAGTTCCTCATACAAATGCAGATGGCATTGGTGGGCTCAATGATGATGGTGATGCTCAGAACCATATTCTAGATCAGCATATTGATGGTGATGATGATAACAATGCTAATGTTGATGAGGTAGATGCTCCTACTCACGAAGCTGTGGAATAGTTAGATATTCCACTCAGGAGGTCTCCAAGACCCCTTACTCCTTCCTCCCGTTATTCACCCAATGAGTATGTATTAATCACTGATGGGGGAAAACCTGAATATTATTCGGAGGCTATAGAAGATCAGCACAAGGATCAATGGATTGAAGCCATGCAAGATGAGATAAAATCTCTGCATGAGAACCATAGTTATGAGTTGGTAAAATTGCCTAAAGGCATGAGAGCTTTGAAGAACAAGTGGGTGTTCAAAGTTAAAGTTGAAGAACATAGTGTGAAGTCCAGATACAAAGCTAGATTGGTTGTCAAGGGATTTAGTCAAAGGAAAGGTATTGACTTTGACGAAATATTTTCTCCTGTCGTGAAAATATCCTCCATTTGGACAGTTCTTGGTTTGACTGCTAGTCTTGATTTGGAGATTGAGCAGATGGATGTGAAGACTGTCTTTCTTCACGGTGACTTAGAAAAGGAGATCTATATGGAACAAACTGAGGGCTTCAAGGTAAAAGGTAAAGAAAATCTTATATGCAAACTTAGGAAGAGTCTATACGGATTAAAGCAAGCTCTCAGACAGTGGTATAAGAAGTTTGAGTCTGTTATGGGGGAGCAAGGCTACAAAAAAGCCTTCTTCAGATCACTATGTGTTTGTACAAAGATTTTCTAATAATGACTTTATCATCCTCTTTCTATATGTGGATGATATGTTGATTGTGGGCAGAAATTCTTCCAAGATTGACGAGTTGAAGAAATAGTTGAATAAGTTTTTGCAATGAAAGACTTGGGTCATGCTAAGCAGATTTTGGGCATGAGAATTACTCCTTCGAGAAATGAAAGGAGGCTTTACTTATCATAGGAGAAGTACCTAGAACGTGTACTAGAGCATTTCAATATGAAAGGTGGTAAGTTGGTTCGCACACCCCTTCCTGGTCATCTGAAGTTAAGCAAGAAAATGTGTCCTACAACAACGGAGGAAAAAGAGAGAATGGCCAAGATTCCTTATTCCTCTACTGTCGGAAGTTTCATGTATGCAATGGTATGTACTCGACTAGATATTGCTCATGCAGTCGGTGTTGTTAGCAGATTTATCGAATCCAGGAAAAGAGCATTGGGAAGCTGTAAAGTAGATACTCATGTATCTAAGAGGAAGCTCACAGGAATGCTTATGTTTTGGAGGATCTAATCCAATTTTGAAGGGCTATACAGATTCGGATATGGCAGGTGACCTTTACAATAGAAAATCCATTACTGGATATTTGTTTACTTTTTCAGGGGGAGCTATATCATGAAAATTTGATGTTGTAGAAGTGTGTCGCACTATCTACAAATGAAGCAGAGTATATTGCGGCTACTGAAGCTGGCAAGGAGATTATATGGCTCAAGAGATTTCTTCAAGAACTTGGATTGCGACAGATGGAGTATGGTGTCTACTGCGACAGTCAAAGTGCAATAAACCTAAGCAAAACCTCCATGTACCATGCGAGAACAAAACACATCGACGTCAGATATCATTGGATTCATGAGCAAGTGGAGAACGAATCACTTCAAGTCAAAAAGATTCACACGAGCGAAAATCCTGTAGATATGTTGAACATGGTGGTACCAAGAAACAAGTTCGAGCTATGCAAAGAACTTGTCGGCATGCACTCGGACTAGGAGACATTGCTACCTCCTCTAGATGAATAAGACTGGAGGGGAGGGGGGTTGATATGGTGTCCATCTCATTCAAATTGTTTGGTAGCCAATATTGTTGACTTGGTTTGGTAGCCAACCTTGTTGAGTTTGTCAAATACTGATATCTAATTTTATTGACTTGGTTTGGTTGGTAACCAACCTTGTTGAAATTGTAAAAAGGGTGTAGAAATTGTCAAATATTGTAGGCTTTAGAGAGTGAGGTTTTGGCTATAAAAGGAAACCTTAAACTCTCATTTCTACACACCAACAAAGAGAAAAAAGAGAGAGTAAGGTATTCCATAAATTATAAAAAAATAGTTTGTGAAGAAAAATAGAGTATGAGAGATATTGTAGTGAGGTGAAAGAACCAAAAGAGCGTTTACTTCTTTTGAGGGTGTAGAGGTCTTAGGAATATATTTTACTCGTTACTACACAATATAAAATTCCTTGCTATAGTTATATCAGTTGCTCCTCTTGGCCGTGGTTTTTTTCCTTATTCAGAAGAGTTTTCACGTAAAATCTTGGTGTCATTATTGTTGCATTTCTATTCTTGCTAGTTTAATCGTTACTTTGTGTTCTACGTTTATCACTAATACCGTGAATACTATTTTACGGGGTTTATTCTCAACATTCGTGTCGTCCACCAAAGTTGGAGGTTTATGACTATGGTCATACTTGAGGAAGAAGAGAGAGGATTGGGAATCTTGCTGGGGGGAGATAGGGAAGGAAGCGCGAGAGAAAGAACATAATCGAAGAATTTCACTGCCTTAAAGGTAGGGTATAAAATAAATATTTACTTTGTTATAAAAAAAAAAAGAACAGCTATAAGTTATAATATTTTGAATTTGTTCTAATTTATAATACATAAGATGTAATAATTTGCTATAGGAAGTAAAATTTCCTAATCCGAATCATGAAGTGGGCCTAGCATTTCCAAGTTCATAAGTTGCGGGCCTGAAGATCCAAGAATGCACGTGGTACCTGGGTAAAATTCAAAAATAGCCAGATTTATCACTGGTCGTTGAAAAATAGCCAAGTTTCAAAAGTCATCGAAATTTAGCCACTTTAATCTGAGCGAAAATACTGTTCAAAATCTGGAAAAATATGCCCGTAAATTTTACTGGAGTTCCAGCATAAATATGTTTGAACTCCCGTAAATTTTACGGGAGTTCCAGGATAACTATGCTGGAACTCCCGCAAATTTTACTGGAGTTCAAGCATAATTATGCTGGAACTCCCGCAAATTTTACGGGAGTTCCAGCAGTATAATTGTCTAGTATAATATACTAGAGTTTAGAGCACTAGTGCTCCAGTCTCCCGCAAATTTTACAGGAGTTAGCAAAGTATACCGGTCCAGCATAATATACTGGAGTTCATACACAAATGCACTAGAACTCCCGTATATTATACGGGACCGGTCCTTGTTGCATCAAAATAGTGGCTATTTTTCATTGATTTTGTAAATAGTGGCTATTTTTCATTGACCAGTGTGAAAACTGGTTATACCATGAAATTTTAACGTGGTACCTCTCACAATTCTAATCAAATTACTTAAGCTGAGCAAAATAAACCCTGCTAAAATAAAAAGGCGAATTCATAATATTGAAAATTATAAATAGGAGATATAATTAGATTTCTTGCATTACCGAAGTATTTCTACGAACTAGCATTTCCTTGTCTAGTACCACAAGAATGGTTTAAAAAAACACAATTTACATAATGTAAAAAAAAGTGGCTATACCCCATGAATAAACATTTCAAAAAATATGTTTGGAGAAGGTAAAAATAGCATGATATAATCAGTTTTCGGGCTGGCTATTCAAAAAAAAGCCAGCGTTTACGAAGTCAATAAAAAATGAGAAAACTACCCTCTATAGCCCCTCAAAATTTTAATAGCCCATATTTTGATCCACTTTCAAAAAATGGTCATTCGGCCTAAACATATTGCATATACTAGCCGAACAGAATGAGTATGACAACACAAGTGCTTGTACCTCAGTGGGTAGAGCGCCTATTTCCTAAGCAGATGGTCGCAGGTTCGACCCCTACCTAGCGCAATGGAGAAATTTTTTTTTGCAATGTATAAATATTGTATCCTAAGTTCGATAGTGTATCATTGGTGTACATTGAGCCTATCTCAAACTGCGCTTGTGTATCTAAAGTGTATATATTTGTGTATCCCAAATATAACTTGTATCGTGAATGTATAATCTGTCTAAAAATGTATAACAATTGTGTATAATGTGTATTTTCTAATATTTTGGAGTGTATCATGTATTTTTGTATAGTGACACAGTCGTTTTGTATATATTTTGTATAGTAACATCTATTTTGTATATTTTTTGTATAGTGACAATCTATTTTGTATATTTTTTGTATAGTTACATCTATTTTGTATATATTTTGTATAGTTACATCTATTTTATATATTTGCTGTATAGTGACAATCTATTTTGTATAATACCAATTTATATTGTATAGTGACAATCTATTTATTGATTTTGTCGATTTTGTATAAATTTCACAATTTATACAAAATATTTTTCGACCCGTCTTGTCACGGCAACATGTTGTTCCTTGGGAATTCAGATCCTGTTTTCCGAGGTACGTTTCTAAACATAACGCATAGGCAGATCATGTGATGGAGAATATAAACAGTTGAACTGAATTCGAATATCAATTTTGACTTTTAATTTTAAAATAATAATTTAATTTAACGATTAAATTCATCAAATTGAATATTTAAATTGCGTTTTTACATAGGGAAGTTAACCAGCTATTGTGTGATGATGTCATTGAAGATTTTGTTTTATAGTTTGATTGTCAGTTCTTCCATTAAAATTTTGGAACGGTCAGTAAAAAATAATTTGCATGTAATTTTGACAGTTGACTTATACTATTAATTACCAAGACCAAGATCGATGATGAATGTGAGCACGTGATTTTTGCCCTACATGTCAATTACTCCCAAGAAATTTCAAAATAAAATTATTTCTTGTATCGTTGTAATATCTATGGATTTCTGTGTTAATTTTCTTATTATTTATATTTTTGTGTGTGCATGTTTGTTTACTTTAAGAAAAATACAAAATACATTGCATTTGCTTTCTTAGGTTTTAATTTACAATTGAAAGTAGTCAAGTTTATTTGGTAAAAATGGAAAATAACAAAAAATATATATTTTTTGCATTTAATGTTTAAAGTTTAGTTGTATGACATGATTTTAATGTGTTAGTTAACATGTTAATTGTTGTTCAAATGTTGATATTTGTGTAGTTTTATTTATTGATTTTACAAATTAATTAGGAATTTTGTTCAATTATAAAGAAGAGAAGAGAAAAATCAAGAAGAAAATCGAACTGGGCCAAAAACTAGGCCAAATACTACCCCATATCCAGGCCCAAACGTCCCAGCCCAGTCCGTCTCCGTGACTCGTCCCCCATGCCCGAACCGCCCCATCGTCCCCTTTTGATCGGAGCCGTTGGACTCCTATAATCTAATGGCTAAGATTAAACCTTGCATTTTAATAACTAAACCCCCCCAACCCGTATAATCCCCTCATTTTCTCCTTAGACCCCTCTCTCCTTCACTCATCTCCTCCAACAAAAAAACCCTAGCGCCGCCCTCCATTCCTACCACCTCAAGCCGGAGGCGCCGACGCCAAACACCACCAAAATAACACCCTTAAGCAACCCGACCACCCCTGAACACGAATCCATTAACCGTTCGTTTCGAATCACCTTCAAACTTCTCGAATCTTCAATTAAAGATTCGAATTGAACTTCAACCCATGCCAAACCACCCCAAATTGATACCACACCTTCACCTCACCTCCCTCACACGCTAACCGTTGTTATTTCCGTTCGAATTTGGCCAGAAATTGTTGAACCCCAAAATCGAAGTTTTTGAACCCTAAAATCCGAATGGAAATTTTCATCGCCGGATTTCGTTGAATTGAGGTCTAATAGATCTTAATTAATGTGTTTTCACTTGAAAACATCTCAATTAAGGTCCGTTGGACTCAGTGATTCAAGTTCAAGGTCAAGTGGTTCGAATTCTATTCGATTTCGATTTCTTTTTGAGGTAATTTTCTTTTCCTGTTTATTCCAATTAGATATTTGTTTGTTTTGTATATTTGCTTGGTTTAATTTTGTTGAATTCTTCTAAATTTCTGTTGGCCGTCCCTTTTTCATTTTTATTGTCAAAGACCATTTGTTTGGTCAATTCTAATTCTGTGTTGTGTGTTTGACCACGAATGTTGTCGAATACGTGTTCGCGTCGATTAGCGTCGTCGAACAATTAGCTTTGTATTCTCCGGCATTGGCCGAGAGTTCTTGATTCACTGTTTTTGCAATTGTGTGTTATCGATTATAAATGTTGTAATCGACTAATCGAATAACGTCGATTTGCTTTCGTAGGTCTGCTTGTTAGAACAGTAAGATAGTGATTCTCTTGATACTGATTAATTCCCTATTGAATCACTGTTAATTTGAAGATTGAATCGTTTGTGCTTGAATTATAAACAAATTGGTTAATAGTAGCTGAATTATAGTTGTCAACTATATGTAACTTCACTGTTGGTTCATAGTTGTTTGTTTTGGTAGCATGTAATTTTTATGATCCCCTGTGGGTTTGAGCCTTGAATTCTGCTGATTTTAAATTAGGTTGTGAATTGGGTATAATTGTTAGTCCATTTAAGTGTTCATAAACTAAGCCTTAGAGTGCAATGACATGGAATGAGTTGTTGAGACTGCTGGACAACAGCATATTCCAGTGATTTTTTGCCTTTAAGAATTGTTTAGTTAGTAGAACCCACACTTATACAACTTTAAGTAGCTGTCAGGGAATATTTTGGTCAAAAATTAGTTTGTTAAATTCTTTTGAATGCTCTTAAGAGCTGGAAAATAAAAACACATGGGGGGAGTGATTGAAAGGCTGAAATAAGCATGTGCCAGGCAATGAGATATGTTTTTAGCTTAGTTTAAAGAGCTGCCTGGCTTCTTTTTAGCTATAAAAACAGACTCACACAGAGAGATATGCACTGACTGGGAGGACACTGGCAGAATAGAGGAAACACACAGATACTCACTGGAAAAACAAAGAGAAAATAGAGAGAAAAAGAAGAAGAAACAAGCAGAAAGGAGAGTGATAGAATCTGAACAGAGAGAGCAAGAGAGAATTCTGAAAAAACAGGTTTGAGCAAGAAGTAATAGAGGGGGAAAAATAGAGATCAAAAGACAGAGAGATAGGGAGTTCATTTTGAGATTGAGGGCTCAATGAACAGAATAGAGAGATCTGAAAGGAGTTTTTAACACACACACTCACATTGAGACTCATTGGAAAACACTCACAGATACACTCACACAGATACACTCACTGGAATACATACACTCACAGAGAAAGCTGAAAACACCTGAGAGAATTCTAAAAAAGATCTTTAGAGAACATTGGGAGAGTCTTGGAGAGTTTTTTTTGAAATACAGTCTGTTTTGGAATCAATTTTGAAGATTAATTCTTAAGCGTTTAAAAGATCAGCTTCATATAAGAATCTTGGCTTGACTCAAGCTCGGTCAAATCTATTTGTTTTTTATATTGGATTTTGCTGTTTGGTTTTCCTCTTCACAAACTTTCTGGGCTGTGTTTGTGGCTGTTTGGAATCACTGCTGTAAACTGCTAGTATACTCTTGCTGGGATCTGCTGTTGCTTTTGCCTTGCTGTTGTTTGTTCATTGTCGAACAAATTACTGACTTCCCCTTTGCTTTTTGAATTCCAGGTATTCATCTCTACTTTGAGTGATGTATTGATTCAAATTGAATGAAGCTTAATTGAGAAGAACTTGGAGTGCAAATGTTCATTACTGCTTTAGCTCCCCTCCCTACATTTATTCTGGATATTCAAACTATGAACAAGTAGAATTTGTTAGATTTTAACTGTTGAATTAATCTTGTGTAATTTTGGGTTATGAATGTTTGCCTTTGATCTTTATGTGATGCTAGAGTTTGTTTTCTTATTTACCATTATATATGTTAGTTGGATTGGTGGCAGTGTTAAGTTTTTTTGGAGATCTGTCAGATTGGCCGACTAGTTTTGTTCATGAATTAAATTGATTAACTGAAAAACAGGAAAAAAAAATAAAGATGAAAACTTTATATAATATTTAAGGTGTTTACTTGTAATTGGATATAAGATTAATTGTTTGAGGATGTTTGAATAGAATATTATAACTATTAGGTTCTTAAATAGTTAAAATATGATATTTGTTCACATTGGAAAACTGACCATATGTACATTAGTAAATATCTATGCATAGGTGCGCTTTGTATTTATCAATTTATCAAATAAGCAATATTATTTGCGGATGCGTGACATAATTTTTATGCGTCAAAAGAAAAGAATGTACGTACGCGTAACTCAATTCTTTAATTACGAATAATTCAAGCAATTTAAAAGCGGTAAATAATTATAAAAGCACGTAAGTTATAACATGTATTTAAATCAGATATTTTAGCCATTTATAATAATTGAAGCGATCGTGCTAGAACCACCGGATCCGAGGGTGCCTAACACCTTCCCTCGGGTCAACAGAATTCCTTACATAGAATCTCTGGTTCGCAAACTTCATTTGGAAAGTCGAAAATTTCCTCGATTCGGGATTTAAATAAATTGGTGACTTGGGACACCATAATTTATTCCAAGTGGCGGCTCTGAATTAAATAAAAATAATCCCGTTTCGAATATTGTCACTTAAATTGGAAAAACTCCCTCGCGCATCTACCCCCCCCCCGGGTAGCGGGCACGCCAAAAGGAGGTGTGACAGCTCTGGCGACTCTGCTGGGGATGACAAACCCAGAACCACTGGTTCAGGGTTTAAGAATTCGAGCTTTGAATAATTATTTTATTTGGCTTATTTATTATCTGATTTTATTACATGTTTATCTTTAATTTGCTAAATATTGCTTTACCGCTTTGATATCTTGTAAATTGTATATAAATTGTGCCGATACCCATTTTTTTCTCTTCTGAGTCTTTTGAAATATAATATCGGGCATTTGCTGGACATAGCCCGTTTTTCTCAAGATAGCTGTGGTGCGTGGCACCCGGTGAAGGATTTTGTAGTCACACATGTTTAGGCAGAGAGTTTTGTCAATTAAGCCGGAAAGCCATGCTACCGGTACACCGACACTCTTCGGCTCGAGTTGTCCGCTCGAGCTAAAGCCAGTCTAGACACTTTTCCCAACAGGATGATGACTTAGAATAACAAAACCTTATGCCGGATCCCCGATAGGAATGTTTATTTGCATCATGTGCATATTTGACTTAGGAGGCTCAACACAGGGGTTGGGCCTGTCTAGGACAGGTGTACCTGAAATAAAAGACCAACTTGTTGCATCTTTCTGTGTGCATTTATTTGTTTCGATCTTACATACCGACCGGTTTGTTAAAAAATAGGGTAAAGAGTGGAAGATGTCAATCGAATGGAAAACGAGATGCTTTTCTTGGAAAATAATTTTTGAAAATGAAAAACAAAAAAACAAAAAAAAAACAAAATGAAAAGGAAAAAAAAAATCCCCGAATAAATTTTATTGATTTTAAATAGTTAGTTTTTTTTTAAAATGTTTCCTTTTGAAAAATGCAAAAAAAAAATCCAAATAAATTTTATTAATTCCTTAGAAAATAATTTTTTGAAGAAATGCAAAAACAAAATTTTTTTTTATTTTTTATTGAAGATAGGTTAGCTTCCGTGAAAATAATTTGTTTTAGAAATGCTATTTAAAAATGGTTCGTTTTCTTTTCTTAAAATGATTTAGTTCTTTTATTTCCGAACTACGCGGTTCTGATTCTCACCGGATGTGAGATACGTAGGAAAACCTCATCGGTTCCGACCCCAATTTTAAAAAGAAAAGTCAAAAAATAAAAAAATAAATAAAAAATACTCTCGTTTAGTTCCTTCATTAAAATCTTTCTTTAGAAAATTCAAAAAAAAAAGAGTAAAAATAGTTAAAAAAAAAACTAAAAAAAAAAATGGTTTCGTTCTTTCTACTGCTTTTCATGAAATTAAAATAAAAATCAATAAAAATAAAAATTTAAAATACGGATTTTACTCCAAAGCAAATAAATTTTTATTTTTAGAAGTCTTTCTATCAAAAGCAAAACAAAAAGCAAAAAAAAATAAAAAAAATAAGCAAAAATATGAATATATTTTCCTTTTTTTTCTCTTAAAGCATTTCTTTCAAGAATTAGTTGATTTACTCAATTCCCAATTTTCTGAACTACGCCCGGTCTGATTCATGCGGGGACATGATACGTAGGCAATATACATAAGATTCGACCATCAACAAAAGAAAAAGAAAAATGAAAAAAAAAGAAAAAAAAAGAAAAAGAAAGAGAAAATTGATAAAGGGAGAAAGAAGATGAACGCAAAGGATAGTATAAGCCGGAGTAACGCGTTACAGTCGAATACAAGTAGCAACAAGATCAACTGTATAAGTGCATCACACCCAACGTGAGATTACTTATCTGTTATGTTGTCTCAGACTAACCGTTTGTTTGCCAAACTCTAGGTTTTAGAAAATGGTGGTTGATTTTGTGGTATTCTGGCCTCACATTCATACTTCACGAGGTCCAAAGGAAAAGTTCAGCAACCCGTTGCTAAATCAAAAGAAAATACCCATCCTTATTTCACGAGGTCGAAAAGAAGCGCCAACATGTCTTCAGAAATCCCCCTATCAACCGTTCCCGTTTTGGAAGAGAGTTCTGTGTCAGCCATTCCGTCTACTGAGTTAGCAGCTGCAAAAGAAAACAGAATACTGCGATGTCGGATGCTGGAGATGTTATATGACTGGAATAATGGGAAAGAGCCCCCAAGTCTGATCCCTGGGTTCCCCGAACTATTCCTCAGGTCAAGTGGGATTTCTAATACTCCCACCAATTACCCACCTACTCTGTTTGGGTATTCTAATGTCACAACCCTCTCTGAACACATACAAGAACATCTGTTGGCTTGCCCGTTCCAATCACGGCGCATCCCGGCCTGCATACTCCTTTCTTTGATTCCTCTTCTTTTACATTCCCGGCGCAACCCCTTCCACGGGATCCTACCCAGTTTGCCGCCAATGTCTATCCTCAGCTCATGCCAAGCCAAAATCCAAAAGCTCCCGAACGGGATGAAATGGCAAAAAGAATGAGCGGCTTGGAACAGAGCTTGAAAAACATACAAGGTCTAGGCGGACAGAAGAGTGTTTCTTACGCAGATTTGTGCATGTTCCCACATGTCCATTTGCCCTCAGGCTCTAAGACGCCGATGTTCGAAAAGTATGACGGGCATGGCGACCCTATTGCTCATCTAAAGAAATACTGCAATCAATTGCGAGGTGCCGGCGGCATGGAAGAATTGCTGATGGCATATTTCGGAGAAAGCTTGATCGGGATAGCATCGGAATGGTACATGGATCAAGACATATCTAGATGGTACATCTGGGACGATTTGGCCAGAGATTTTGTGAAACAGTTCCAATACAACATTGACATTGCGCCAGACCGGAATTCTTTATCGAACTTAAAGAAGAAACCCTCAGAAAGCTTCAGAGAATATGCTATTAAATGGCGAGAGCAAGCATCCAGGGTGAAACCCCCTATGGACGAAATAGAAATGGTCACTACTTTCCTCCGGGCTCAGGAACCAGACTATTTCCAGAACATGCTCTCAGCAATGGGAAAGCCTTTCGCAGAGGCGATCAAGATTGGGGAAATGGTGGAAAATAGTTTGAAGACGGGAAGAATTTTGAGTCAAGCGGCCATTCGAACGACCTCCCAAGTAATCCAAGGAGGGTCTGGAGGAATAGCAAAGGGTAGGATGAAAGAGGAAACATCCATGGCAACTTCGGGTGATAGAAGACACCACGCTCCTAGACCCTTCTTTTTAGAAAGAACCCCCCAGCATTATTACTCTACTCAGGAAATGTCCTATATCCCTCAACCATATGCAGTCATGAATGCTCAACCTTTTGCGCAACCGCAACAGCATGTCAGTAGAAACCAAGCTCTATTTCCAAGAAATCAGCCTCCCCACCAGATAGGGGTGGGCATCGGTCGGTTCGGCTCGGTTTTGTAGAATTTTGATTCGGTTTATTCGATTTTCGGTTTGTAATTTTAATAACCAAATCAAACCAAAGTATTTACGGTTCGGTACGGTTTTTTTAAAATTCGGTTTGGTTATTTTAAGTTTATATTTTCGGTTTTAAACAGTTTGGTAATAACCAAAGTATTTAGTCCACTGGCTGCCAACTTTGTGACGCTGCCAGCAGTTTGGGACGCTGCCAGCAGTAGCAGTTTGTGACGCAGTTAGTCAGGAATTATTTACGTAAACAGCTAAACACATCAAAGCATCAAACCACAATTATGAATGAGGGGAAATAAAGGGGATTAAAGAAATGTCCCCTACTGCGCAGAACTCAGCAATGGCAATTGGCAAACTTGTCCAAAAATAGTTTAACATATGGCAAATCTAGCAGCTATCAAAGTCCAAAACAAGTCTAGAAATACCATCACCAAACAACAAAACAATGGCAAACTAGTCACAATCCATGAGCCACAAAATAAGTTTAGAAAATGATACTTAAAGTCTAACATATGAAATCACTGGACGAGGATTGAGACATTTCTTAATATGCTTCACAAATCCATTGAACTATATGTACCTGTACATCCATAATGGATATCTACTCCTAAACGAACTAATCAACCAAGGAAACATTCTTTTATGCAACCTTTATCAGCTAAATAAATAATCATTATGTACTTAGCCTGGAATTCTGTTATAAGCATCACCCTGAAGTTGGCAATGCTGATGAGAATACCTGTATCGATCTGGTGATCCTCTAACCACTTCATCAGACCCAATATAAGTTTCTTGTCTTGCTCTCTAGCATAATGCTTTAAAGAACATTGGTAAGGAAGGAAATTTGAGTTGTCTTTTCGATCAAATAATGCAAATGAAGAGAACTTCTTGTTGAACAAAGCATAAATCTCAGGTCCATGAGTTTTCATCTGCACACCCACAAATACCACTTGTATATTGGAACTATATGCCCACCCCTACAGACACGCACAGACGCACACGGCACACACGCAGTCGCACAGCGGCAGCACAGGACAGGAGAGGAACGAGGAGACGAGTCAGACCGACGGCTGACGAGTGACGACAATGGCGACTCTGACGAGGAACTGAGGAAGAAGAGTGAATGTGAGGAACCCTAATAAAAAAGAGTGTAATTAAATTTCTAAATGGGGTGAGCAGTAGCACTGAGGTGGGCTTGGATATTATTGGGCTTGCATATTATTGTTGCATATTATTGGGCCACTGCTTAATTACACAGATATATATTCCATATAGAATTATAAATATAGAATAGAGTACAACTAATAAATATAATAATTATCTAATACGCCTAAATTTCGGTTTTTCGGTTCAACCGCAAACCGAAATAAATAAACCGTGCACCGCACCGAAAAACCGAAAAATAATAATTTTAAAACCGTAAACCGACCGAAAAACCGGTTAAACCGAAACCGAAAAACCAAAATTCACGGTTCGGCCGGTTTTTTCGGTCCGGTCGGTATTATGCCCACCCCTACCACCAGAACCACTATAATCCTCGACCTCCGCAGAATAACTTCCGTCCTTGGGAACAGCCAAAGAAGTCAAACTTTACCCCAATTGGTGAATCTTACTCTAATCTATTCCCAAAACTTGTCCAAATGGGTCTACTGCAGCCGGTTCCTCAGAATAGACAAAACCCGGCATCGCCTTCCTACAAAGCTGGTGTCAGGTGTGCATATCATTCAGAGGCAGAGGGCCACCATACTAATGACTGTTGGACTTTGAAACAAGTATTGGAGAATTTAATAGAGCAAGGGAAGATTGTGTTGAAGGATGAGGATGTCCCAAATGTGACCAATAATCCGTTTCCTGCTCACAATAACGGGCCGATAGTTGGGATGATTTGTGAAGACGAAGAATTCGATCCAGCGCTTAAGGCCATAATTGCTATTGCTGACGTGGAAAGGAAGCCCAAGGCGGCCCCGAAACAAGAGAAAGGGGAAAAGAAGAGTAAAATCACTGAGTTAGAACCAGAAAGGGAAATTGGTGCACCTAAGCAAGCCTATGTGGCATGGGGGCAATTAAGACACCACGGTTGAATGAGCCAGTGTTTGTTGGACGCGTACCACAAAAGCTTAAGGACCGTCAAGAGGAAGATAATGAGGATTTCATGACTGAAGAGAGTGAAGGAAAACATGAAGCAAAGCTCTGCGATACCCGCATGGTCGAGCCAGGGAAAGGGACTATCACCGTTGAGATGGGATCAGACACTAAACTCCCAAACTGAAAGGCTAGGCCATTCCCGATCAGGCGGAAGCCCGGTAAACTTGTCCTGCCGCATTTTTCTGCATCCAGAATTATTTCAGGGTGTAAATTGGATTTTTCTTTTAGTTTTTGTTTTTAAATTTCCGAATGTGAACCCTGTTTTATCCTTTCGATTCCAAGAAATGAAATTAATATTTCATCGTCCGTTTCCTTTTCTTTTGTTATTTTTTATTCTTTCAGATTTGTTTTAGTTTTCTATTTCTCTTCTCTTTAGCTCAAATCATGCAGCTTTAAATAACATGACATGCTTGCGGACTTCATGTCTAGATCCTAAAACGCTATCAGACTTCAGAATAATGAATCGAGAGTTGAAATGCACAAAAATTTATTTTTGAGGAAATGAAACATTAAATTGGAATAACTGAAGGAAAGTTGGTTCGCATACAAAAGGGTTGTGTTGTACTCAGAGAATACCCGAGTAGTTGTTCCAACAAAGAAAGGCCCATACTTGCAACAAGAAAGTGCGGCCCTGAAATCTCGAAATAGAACAACCGACGTTAAGGCATATTCCTCCTCATTACCAAGAAACAAAAAGAAAATTTTGCTCCTAATTGGAAGGATCCATACATCATCCTGAAAATATCACTGAGAGGGACACTGTATCTGGGAGACATTGAAGGAAATAATCTTGAAACGGCAGTCAATACAGATACGGTATAAAGGTACTATGTCAGGACCTCCTGCGACGTTGGCTTTTGTATAATTGAGATGACGAAGGCTTTCTTTCTTGCTACCTCAAACACTGTAAGTCCTTTGTGAAACCCTTTGAGCTGGTTACGTTTCTTTTGGAACCCGAAATAAATAAAAATAAAAAAAAAAGAAAACCAAAAACAAAACAAAGTACCTGAACTACGTTCTGACTTGATTCCGAAAGGATACGTAGGCAACCTCTCTTGAGGTTCAGTCATACCAAATCAAAAATCCCAATTTCCCCAAAAATTGAAACTGGGGCAGATAATATGACGGTTCAGTTTAGATCCGTCAAGATGGTTCCAGAGTTGTAATTCCATTCAAATTCCTTCTTACCCAAAAACCTTGTTCAAGTCCTTCAGATCAATTAGTAAAGGCAAGAAAGAGAAAAATGTCATTGACGGAAATCTGACATAGCCTGAATTGAGAGAAACAAAATGAGAGAGTCTTATCGGTGAAAACCTTCGGGCACCATAAGGCGATGGCAGTTGGAGAAGATGAAAATGAGAGGGTCCGTTTAGTGAAAACTTGCGAAGAGCACTATCGGGCGACAGTGAGAAGGGAAATGAGAAAGGTCGATTGGCAAAAACCCGCAAAAGGCGCCACTGACCAAAAAGAAGACGTCCCTTCACTAAAATAATTTTGGCAAGGTTCCATGGTTTTGAAATTGCGAATCAATGGGTTCATAAGAAGTTGGAAAGTTTATGTGGGTCAGGCGTCCAGTCCAAGAAGCATGTCATGTTTATTTGGAGTCGGCATGCATCCCAGATAAGTCTTTCTTTTCCCCGAAAGGGACGCTTATCTTTAAACTCATTTTCTTGCCTTTTGTATAGTTATTCTTTGAATCCCTTTCGGTTTAATTTTAATTCCGAAACTATTACAAAGAAAGGCGGCAGGACCGGTTTTACAGGACTCCGTCTGGTCAAAAAAAAAAGTTGAAGAAAAGAAAGATACCCAGCCTCAGTGGTGTATTGATACAATCCCCGATTTGATCGTAATGATCAATTGTTTCCAAAGGAACGGATGTTAGGAAGAAAATGGAAATCAAAGGCTAAGGTCTTAGAAGAAACGGAATGAGGCAGAAAGACAGAGCCCACACAGGCGAGTCCTCAAAGAATTTCGAGTTAGAATCCGGACAGTTTGAAGGGAAGTCAACCCAAAGCCAAATGGTAGCAAAGTTCTCAATGGAAACGGGGCAAGGATCAAGCAATGAAGATAATCAAGGCCACAAACTCAACCATTATTTCAACTAATAAAATATTC
Organism: Nicotiana noctiflora; assembly: GCA_032618575.1. Classification (NCBI taxonomy): domain Eukaryota; kingdom Viridiplantae; phylum Streptophyta; class Magnoliopsida; order Solanales; family Solanaceae; genus Nicotiana; species Nicotiana noctiflora. The sequence goes on from JASVEL010002897.1 coordinate 46,905, forward strand.
TTTGTTGAAAGCAGGTCTATTTGATTGTGCAAGAAGAAGGTACAACCCAAGGAAGTGGAGTACGCAAGCATTGAAATGGCTCTGGAACAAGGAAAACGCATAAAAAGGGAAGTTTCTTTTCAAAAGCTTTATCTTATGCATTGGTTGACATTAAAAAAAAAACCTAAAAGAAGGCCCAAAAGGAAGAATAAAAGAAAGGAAAATGAAAACTCCAAATAAAGAATCAAATCATGTCAGTCCAATATCTGTTTGGACCCCGGTCAGAAAAAACCGAGGGTCTTTCCGGCCAGAAAGCCGTGAAACTTTTATCCCCGGTCGAAAACCGAGGATCTCCCAGTCGAAAACTGCGGAGCCATTTATTTTAACCCCGGCCAAAAAACCGAGGGTCCGGCGGCCAAAAACCGTTAGACATTGTTTGAATTCCGGCTAGAAAGCCGTGAAACTTTTATCCCGGTCGAAAAACCGAGGATCTCCTCAATCGAAAACTGCGGAGCCATTTATTTTAACCCCGACCAAAAACCCGAGGGTCCGCGACCAAAAAACCGTTAGACATTATTTGAATTCGGGCCAAAAAGACGTGAAACTTTTATCCGGTTAGAAAACCGAGGATCTCCCGGTTAGAAAACTCATGAGCCATTTATTTTAACCCGGCCAAAAAATCGAGGGTCTTGGCTGTCAAAATACCGTTAGACATTGTTTCAATTCCGGCCGAAGCCGTGAAACTTTTATCCACGGTCGGAAAACCGAGGATCTCCCGGTCGAAAGTCTGCGAAGCCATTTATTTTAACCTCGGCCAAAAACCGAAGGTCTTGCGGCCAAAAAACCGTTAGACATTGTTTGAATTCGACCGAAAGCCGTGAAACTTTATCCCCGATCGAAAACCGAGGATCTCCCGGTCGGAAAACCGCGGAGCCATTTATTTTAACCCGGCCAAAAACCGAGGTCTCGCGGCCAAAAACCGTTAGACATTGTTTGAATTCGACCGAAAGCCGTGAAACTTTTATCCCGGTCAGAAAACCGAGGATCTCCCAATCAGAAAATTGCGGAGCCATTTATTTTAACCCCGACCAAAAACCGTGAGACATTGTTTTGAATTCCGGCTAGAAAGCCGTGAAACTTTTTATCACCGGTCAGAAAACCGAGTATCTCCGAGTCAGAAAACTACTGAGCCATTTATTTTAACCCCGGCCAAAAAACCGGGGGTCTGACGGCCAAAAAACCGTTAGACATTGATTGAAATCCGGCCAGAAAGCCGTGAAACATTTATCCCCGGTCAGAAAACTGAGGATCTCCCAGTCAGAAAACTGCGGAGCCATTTATTTTAACCCCGGCCAAATAATCGAGGGTCTGACGGCCAAAAAACCGTTAGACATTGTTGAATTCCGGCCAGAAAGCCGTGAAATGTTTATCCCCGGTCAGAAAACCGAGGATCTCCCAGTCAGAAAACTGCGGAGCCATTTATTTTAACCGTCCAAAAAACCAAGGGTCTGGCGGCCAAAAAATCGTTAGACATTGTTTGAATCCCAGCCAGAAAGCCGTGAAAGTTTTATCCCCGGTCAAAAAACCGAGGATCTCCCAGTCAGAAAACTGCGGAGCCATTTATTTTAACCTCGGCTAAAAAACCGAGGGTCTGACGGCCAAAAAACCGTTAGACATTGTTTGAATCTCGGCCAGAAAGCCGTGAAATCTTCTTCCCGGTCAGAAAACCGAGGACCTCCCAGTCAAAAAAACTACGGAGCCATTTATTTTAACCCCGGCCAAAAAACCGAGGGTCTGACGGCTAAAAAACCGTTAGACATTATTCGAATTCGGGCCCGAAAGCCGTGAAACTTTTATCCCTGGTCAGAAAACCGAGGATCTCCCAGTCAGAAAACTGCGGAACCATTTATTTTAACCTCGGCCAAAAAACTGAGGGTCTGACGGCCAAAAAACCGTTAGACATTGTTTGAATCCCGGCCAGTAAGCCGTGAAATCTTCTTCCCGGTCAGAAAACCGAGGATCTCCCAGTCAGAAAACTGCGGAGCCATTTATTTTAACCCCGGCCAAAAAACTGAGGGTCTGGCGGTCAAAAAACCGTTAGACATTATTTGAATTCCGGCCAGAAAGCCGTGAAACTTTCATCCTCGGTCAGAAAACTGAGGATCTCCCAGTCAGAAAGCTGCGGTGCCATTTATTTTAACCTCGGCCAAAAAATCGAGGGTCTTTCGGCCAAAGAACTGTTAGACATTATTTGAATTCCGGCCAGAAAGCCGTGAAACGTTTATCCCCGGTCTGAAAATCGAGGATCTCCCAGTCAGAAAATTGCGGAGCCATTTATGTTAACCCCGGCCAAAAAACCGAGGGTCCGGCGGCCAAAAACCGTTAGACATTGTTTGAATTCCGGCCAGAAAGACGTGGAACATTTATCCCCGGTCAGAAAACCGAGGATCTCCCAGTCAGAAAACTGCGAAGCCATTTACTTTAACCCCGGCCAAAAAACCGAGGGTCTGACGGCCAAAAACCGTTAGACATTGTTTGAATTCCGGCCAGAAGGCCATGAAACTTTTATCCCCGGTGAAAAAACTGAGGATCTCCCAGTCAGAAAACTGCGGAGCCATTTACTTTTACCCCGGCCAAAAAACCGAGGGTCTTGCGGCCAAAAAACGATTAGACATTGTTTGAATTCCGGCCAGAAAGCCGCGAAACTTTTATCCCCGGTCAAAAACCGAGGATCTCCCAGTCAGAAAACTGCGGAGCCATTTACTTTTACCCCGGACAAAAACCGAGGATCTGACGGCCAAAAAACCATTAGATATTGTTTGAATTCCGGCCAGAAAGGCCGTGAAACTTTTATCCCCGGTAAGAAAATCGAGGATCTCCCAGTCAGAAAACTGCGGAGCCATTTATTTTAACCCCGGCCAAAAAATCGTGGGTCTGGTGGTCAGAATACCGTTAGACATTGTTTGAATTCCGGCCAGAAAGTCGTGAAACTTTTATCCACGGTCATAAAACCGAGGATCTCCCAGTCAGAAAAAACTGCGGAGCCATTTATTTTAACCTCGGCCAAAATACCGAGGGTCTGGCGACAAAAAACCGTTAGACATTGTTTGAATTCCGCCGGAAAGCCGTGAAACTTTTATCCCCGATCGAAAACCGAGGATCTCCCGGTCGAAAACTGCGGAGCCATTTATTTTAACCACGGCCAAAAACCGAGGGTCCGGCGGCCAAAAACCGTTAGACATTGTTTGAATTCGCCGAAAGCCGTAAAACTTTTATCCCGGTCGGAAAACCGAGAATCTCCCGATAAGAAAACTGCGAGCCATTTATTTTAACCCCAGCCAAAAAATCGGGGTCCGACGGCCAAAAAACCGTTAGACATTGTTTGAATTCCGTCCAGGAAAGCCATGAAACGTTTTATCCCCGGTCGAAAACCGAGGATCTCCCAGTCGAAAACTACTGAGCCATTTATTCTAACCCCGGCCAAAAAACCGGGGGTCTGACGGCCAAAAAACCGTTAGACATTGATTGAATTCCGGCCAGAAACCCGTGAAACTTTTATCCCCGGTCAGAAAACCGAGGATCTCCCAGTCAGAAAACTGCGGAGCCATTTATTTTAATCCCGGCCAAAAAATCGAGGGTCTGACGGCCAAAAACCCGTTAGACATTGTTGAATTCCGGCCAGAAAGCCGTGAAACGTTTATCCCCCATCAGAAAACCGAGGATCTCCCAGTCAAAAAACTGCGGAGCCATTTATTTTAACCCTGGCCAAAAAACCGAGGGTCTGGCGGTCAAAAAACCGTTGGACATTGTTTGAATTCCGGCCAGAAAGCCGTGAAACTTTTATCCCCGGTCAGAAAACTGAGGATCTCCCAGTCAGAAAGCTGCGGAGCCATTTATTTTAACCTCGGCTAAAAAACCGAGGGTCTTGCGACCAAAAAACAGTTAGACATTGTTTGAATTCCAGCCAGAAAGCCGTGAAACTTTTATCCTCGGTTAGAAAACCGAGGATCTCCTAGTCAGAAAACTGCAGAGCCATTTATTTTAACCCCAGCCAAAAACCGAGGGTCTTGCGGCCAAAAAACCGTTAGACATTGTTTGAATTCCGGCCAGAAAGCTGTGAAACTTTTATCCCCGGTTAGAAAACCGAGGATCTCCCGGTCAGAAAACTGCGAGCCATTTATTTTAACCCCGGCCAAAAAACCGAGAGTCTGACGGCCAAAAAACCGTTAGACATTATTTGTATTCCGGCCCGAAAGCTGTGAAACTTTTTATCCTCGGTCAGAAAACCGAGGATCTCCCAGTCAGAAAACTACGGAGCCATTTAGTTTAACCCCGGCCAAAAAACTAAGGGTCTAGCGGTCAAAAAACAGTTAGACATTGTTTGAATTCCGGCCAGAAAGCCGTGAAACTTTTATCCACGGTCAGAAAACCGAGGATCTCCCAGTCAGAAAGTTGCGGAGCCATTTATTTTAACCTCGGCCAAAAAATCGAGGGTCTTGCGGCCAAATAAATGTTAGACATTGTTTGAATTCGGCCGTAAAGCCGTGAAACTTTTATCCCCGATCGGAAAACCGAGGATCTCCCGCCGAAAATCGCGGAGCCATTTATTTTAACCACGGCCAAAAACCGAGGGTCCGGCGGCCAAAAACCGTTAGACATTGTTTGAATTCCGCCGAAAGCCGTAAAACGTTTATCCCCGGTCGAAAAACCGAGAATCTCCCAGTCGGAAAATTGCGGAGCCATTTATTTTAACCCGACCAAAAAATCGAGGGTCTGACGACCAAAAACCGTTAGACATTGTTTGAATTCCGTCCAGAAAGGCGTGAAACTTTTTATCCCCGGTCGAAAACCGAGGATCTCCCGGTCAAAAACTACCGAGCCATTTATTCTAACCCCGACCAAAAAACCCGCGGGTCCGACGGCCAAAAAACCGTTAGACATTAATTGAATTCCGGCCGTAAAGCCGTGAAACTTTTATCCCGGTCGAAAACCGAGGATCTCCCAGTCAGAAAACTGCGGAGCCATTTATTTTAATCCCGACCAAAAAATCGAGGGTCTGACGGCCAAAAACCCGTTAGACATTGTTGAATTCCGGCCAGAAAGCCGTGAAACGTTTATCCCCCGTCAGAAAACCGAGGATCTCCCAGTCAGAAAACTGCGGAGCCATTTATTTTAACCCGGCCAAAAAACCGAGGGTCTGGCGGCCAAAAAACCATTGGACATTGTTTGAATTCCGGCCAGAAAGCCATGAAACTTTTATCCCCGGTCAAAACCGAGGATCTCCTAGTCAGAAAACTGCGAAGCCGTTTACTTTAACCCCGGCCAAAAAACCGAGGGTCTGACGGCCAAAAATCCGTTAGATATTATTTGAATTCTGGCCAGAAAGCCATGAAACTTTTATCCCCGGTCAGAAAACCGAGGATCTCCCAGTCAGAAAACTGCGGAGCCATTTATTTAACCCCGGCCAAAAAACCGAGGGTCTGGCGGCCAAAAAACCGTTAGACATTGTTTGAATTCCGGCCAGAAAGCCGTGAAACTTTTATCCCCGGTCAGAAAACCGAGGATCTCCCGGTCAGAAAACTGCGGAGCCATTTATTTTAACCCCGGCCAAAAAACCGAGGGTCTTGCGGCCAAAAAACCGTTAGACATTGTTTGAATTCCGGCCGGAAAGCCGTGAAACTTTTATCCCCGGTCAGAAAACCGAGGATCTCCTAGTCATAAAACTACGGAGCCATTTATTTTAACCCCGGCCAAAAACCGAGGGTCTAGCGGCCAAAAACCGTTAGACATTGTTTGAGTTCCGGCCAGAAAGCCGTGAAACTCTTCTTCAAAATCCCGGCCAGAAAGCCGTGGAACGTTTATTTGTGAAACTGTGATTTTCTTACCCAATACCAAAGAGTCTTTTAATCACTTTCTGTGTCACAACTAACTCACGAAATTTTCCTAGCAAAACTGGGGCAGAAAAATTTTGTTCGTTTGTTTGTTTTATTGTCTAAATAGGTTTGACCTCGGGACGCAAGGATTGAGATAACCTACGAGTGGAACATCAATCCTGCATGAAGAAAAGAAGAAAATAACCAAAAGAAAATGAGTCCAAATGTTGGAGTAAACAAAAGCGCGGATTGCTCAGAATCTGATTGAAGTAACAAGCTCGGCCGACTCCGTTTCACTCAATGTTACAGAAATAAACAAGAACGTACAGCTTGTTGAGCATCAAGATTCAGATCGAGGTCTACAGTAAATCAGCTAAGATTCAAGATCAAATTTTCAAAACGGGATTATTCTATTTATTTCAGAGTCGCCACTTGGAATAAATTAAGGTGTCCCAAGTCACCGATTTATTTAAATCCCGAATCGAGGAAATTTTCGACTTTCCAAATGAATCTGCGAACCAGAGATTCTAAGTAAGGAATTCTGTTGACCCGAGGGAAGGTATTAGGCACCCCCGGATCATTTATTTTAACCCGGCCAAAAACCGAGGGTCCGGCGGTCAAAAAACCGTTAGACATTGTTTGAATTCCGACCGAAAGCCGTGAAACTTTTATCCACGGTCGAAAACCGAGGATCTCCCGGTCGAAAGCTGCGGAGCCATTTATTTTAACCTCGACCAAAAACCCGAGGGTCTTGCGACCAAAAAACAGTTAGACATTGTTTGAATTCCGGCCAGAAAGCCGTGAAACTTTTATCCTCGGTTAGAAAACCGAGGATCTCCTAGTCAGAAAACTGCGGAGCCATTTATTTTAACCCCGACCAAAAACCGAGGGTCTTGCGGCCAAAAAACCGTTGAGACATTGTTTTTGAATTCCGGCCAGAAAGCCGTGAAACTCTTCTTCCCAGTCAGAAAACCGAGGATCTCCCAGTCAGAAAATTGCGGAGCCATTTATTTTAACCCCGACCAAAACACCAAGGGTCTTGCAGCCAAAAAACCGTGAGACATTATTTTGAATTCTGGCCTGAAAGCCGTGAAAATCTTCTTCGAAATCCCGGTCAGAAAACCGAGGATCTCCAAGTCAGAAAGCTGCGGAACTGTCTCTTTAAACCCCGACCAGAAAACCGAGGGTCTCCCAGCCAGAAAACCGTGGAACGTTGTTTGAATTCCGGCCAGAAAGCCGTGAAACTTTTATCCACGGTCAGAAAACCGAGGATCTCCCAGTCAGAAAGCTGCGGAGCCATTTATTTTAACCTCGGCCAAAAAATCGAGGGTCTTGCGGCCAAATAAATGTTAGACATTGTTTGAATTCCGGCCAGAAAGCCGTGAAACTTTTATCCCCGGTCAGAAAACCGAGGATCTCCCAGTCAGAAAACTGCGGAGCCATTTATTTTAAACCCGGCCAAAAAACCGAGGGTCTTACGGCCAAAAAACCGTTAGACATTGTTTGAATTTCGGCCATAAAGCCGTGAAACATTTTATCCTCGGTCAGAAAACCGAGGATCTCCCAGTCAGAAAACTGTAGAGCCATTTATTTTAACCCCGGCCAAAAAACCGAGGGTCTGACGGCCAAAACACCGTTAGACATTATTTGAATTCCGGCTAGAAAGCCGTGAAACTTTTATCCCCGGTCAGAAAACTAAGGATCTCCCAGTCAGAAAACTGCGGAGCCATTTATTTTAACCCTGGCAAAAAAATCGAGTGTCTGACAGCCAAAAAACCGTTAGACATTGTTTGAATTCCGGCCAGAAAGCCGTGAAACTTTTATTCCCGGTCAGAAAATTGAGGATCTCCCAGTCAGAAAATTACGGAGCCATTTATTTTAACCCCGGCCAAAAAACCGAGGGTCCGACGGCCAAAAAACCGTTAGACATTGTTTGAATTCTGGCTAGAAAGCCGTGAAACTTTTATCCCCGGTCAGAAAATCGAGGATCTCCCAGTCAGAAAACTGCGGAGCCATTTATTTTAACCCCGGCCAAAAAATCGTGGGTCTGGCGGTCAAAAAACCGTTAGACATTGTTTGAATTCCGGCCAGAACGCTGTGAAACTTTTATCCACGGTCAGAAAACCGAGGATCTCCCAGTCAGAAAGCTGCGGAGCCATTTATTTTAACCTCGGCCAAAAAACCGAGGGTCTGGCGGCCAAAAAACCGTTAGACATTGTTTGAATTCCGGCCAGAAAGCCGTGAAACTTTTATCCCCGGTTAGAAAACCGAGGATCTCCCAGTCGGAAAACTGCGAGCCATTTATTTTAACCCCGGCCAAAAACCGAGGGTCTTGCGGCCAAAAAACCGTTAGACATTGTTTGAATTCCGACGAAAGCCGTGAAACTTTTATCCCCGGTCGAAAACCGAGGATCTCCCCAGTCAGAAAATTGCGGAGCCATTTATTTTAAACCCGGCCAAAAACCGAGGGTCTTACGGCCAAAAACCGTTAGACATTGTTTGAATTCCAGCCATAAAGCCCGTGAAACATTTTATCCTCGGTCGAAAACCGAGGATCTCCCGATCGGAAAACTGTGGAGCCATTTATTTTAACCCCACAAAAACCGAGGGTCCGACGACCAAAAACCGTTAGACATTATTTGAATTCGGCTAGAAAGCCGTGAAACGTTTATCCCCGGTCGGAAAACTAAGGATCTCCCAGTCGGAAAACTCGTGAGCCATTTATTTTAACCCCGCAAAAAAATCGAGGGTCTGACGACCAAAAACCGTTAGACATTGTTTGAATTCCGGCCGTAAAGCCGTGAAAACTCTTCTGCGAAAATCGAGGATCTCCCAGTCAGAAAACTACGGAGCTATTTATTTTAACCCCGGCCAAAAAACCGAGGGTCCGACGGCCAAAAACCGTTAGACATTATTTGAATTCGGCCGTAAAGCCGTGAAACTTTCATCCCGGTCGGAAAACCGAGGATCTCCCGAACAAAACCGTGGAGCCATTTACTTTAACCCCGACCAAAAACCGAGGGTCCGACCGCCAAAAACCGTTAGAAATTATTTGAATTCCGGCAGAAAGTCGTGAAACTTTTATCCCGGTCGAAAACCGAGGATCTCCCGATCAGAAACTGTGAAGCCATTTATTTTAACCCCGACCAAAAACCGAGGGTCCGACGGCCAAAAACCGTTAGACATTGTTTGAATTCCGGCCAGAAAGTCGTGAAACTTATCCCCGGTCAGAAAACAGAGGATCTCCCAGTCAGAAAACTGCGGATCCATTTACTTTAACCCCGGCCAAAAAACCGAGGGTCTGACGGCCAAATAACCGTTAGACATTGTTTGAATTCCGGCCAGAAAGCCGTGAAACTTTTATCCCCGGTCAGAAAACCGAGGATCTCCCAGTCAGAAAACTGCGGAGCCATTTATTTTAACCCCGGCCAAAAACCGAGGGTCTTACGGCCAAAATATCGTTAGACATTGTTTGAATTCCGGCCATAAAGTCGTGAAACTCTCCTTCAAAATCCCGGCCAGAAAGCCGTGGAACGTTTATTTGTGAAACCATGATTTTCTTACCAATACCAAAGAGTCTTTTTAATCACTTTCTGTGTCGCAACTAACTCACGAAATTTTCCTAGCAAAACTGGGGCAGAAAAATTTCGTTCGTTTGTTTGTTTTGTTGTCTAAATAGGTTTGACCTCGGGATGCAAGGATCGAGATAACCTACGAGTGAAACATCAATCCAGAATGAAGAAAAGAAGAAAAGAACCAAAAGAAAAGAGTTCAAACGTTGGAGTAAACAAAAGCGCGGATTGCTCAGAAGCTGATTGAAGTAACAAGCTCCGCCGACTCCGTTTCACTCAATGTTACAGAAATAAACAAGCACGTACAGCTTGTTGAGCATCAAGATTCAGATCTAGGTCTGCAGCAAATCAGCTAAGATTCAAGATCAAATTTTCAAGAGAATCATAGATAGGAATCTTGTAACTCATAGTTTGATAGCATAGCTAGTTCAGCTTTAATTTCTTTCTTGGTGTAATAAGGAGGTCAGTAAGCAGACAGCAACATGCAGCAACGATAGCAACAATAACAGCAAAGTGCCAGTCCACGGTAGTCCCACCTACCAAAACTTCCCGAACTACATTGACCTGATTCCTGTTTAGCCCAGGATATGTAGGAGGCCTCCGAAGCGAATGCTCGGTCAAGATCTTTTCAAAATGCTTCGCACGGAGTGCTTGGACGGGCAAAAATCGCTCGTATTAGCTCATTATCTTTGCACGAAAACTCTTCGAGTTTACACGCAAAGAGGGGCAGCTGTGAGCACGTGATTTTTGCCCTACATGTGAATTACTCCCAAGAAATTTCAAAATAAAATCATTTCTAGTATCGTTGTAATATCTATGGATTTCTGTGTTAATTTTCTTATTATTTGTATTTTTGTGCGTGCATGTGTGTTTATTTTAAGAAAAATAGAAAATACATTGCATTTGCTTTCTTAGGATTTAATTTACAATTGAAAGTAGTCAAGTTTATTTGATAAAAATGGAAAATAACAAAAAGTATATATTTTTTGCATTTAATATTTAAAGTTTAGTTGTATGACATGATTTTAATGTGTTAGTTAACATGTTAATTGTTGTTCAAATGTTGATATTTGTGTAGTTTTATTTATTGATTTTACAAATTAATTAGGAATTTTGTTCAATTATAAAGAAGAGAAGAGAAAAATCAAGAAGAAAATCGAACTGGGCCAAAAACTAGGCCAAATACTACCCCATATCCAGGCCCAAACGTCCCAGCCCAGTCCGTCTCCGTGACCCGTCCCCCACGCCCGAACCGCCCCATCGTCCCCTTTTGATATGAGCCGTTGGACTCCTATAATCTAACCGCTAAGATTAAACCTTGAATTTTAATAACTAAACCCCCCCCCCAAAACCCGTATAATCCCCTCATTTTCTCCTCATACCCCTCTCTCCTTCACTCATCTCCTCCAATAAAAAAACCCTAGCGCCGCCCTCCATTCCCACCACCTCAAGCCGGAGGCGCCGACGCCACCACCAAAATAACACCCTTAAGCAACCCGACCACCCTGAACACGAATCCATTAACCGTTCGTTTCGAATCACCTTCAAACTTCTCGAATCTTCAATTAAAGATTCGAATTGAACTTCAACCCATGCCAAACCACCCCAAATTGATACCACACCTTCACCTCACCTCCCTCACACGCTAACCGTTGTTATTTCCGTTCGAATTTGGCCAGAAATTGTTGAACCCCAAAATCGAAGTTTTTGAACCCTAAAATCTGAATGGAAATTTTCATCGCCGGATTTCGTTGAATTGAGGTCTAATAGACCTTAATTGATGTGTTTTCACTTGAAAACATCTCAATTAAGGTCCGTTGGACTCAATGATTCAAGTTCAAGGTCAAGTGGTTCGAATTCTATTCGATTTCGATTTCTTTTTTAGGTAATTTTCTTTTCCTGTTTATTCTAATTGAATATTTGTTTGTTTTGTATATTTGCTTGGTTTAATTTTGTTGAATTCTTCTAAATTTATGTTGGCCGTCCCTTTTTCATTTTTCTTCTCAAAGACCATTTGTTTGGTCAATTCTAATTCTGTGTTGTGTGTTTGACCACGAATGTTGTCGAATACGTGTTCGCGTCGATTAGCGTCGTCGAATAATTAGCTTTGTATTCCCCGGCATTGGCCGAGAGTTCTTGATTCACTGTTTTTGCGATTGTGTGTTATCGATTGTAAATGTTGTAATCGACTAATCGAATAACGTCGATTTGCTTTCGTAGGTCTGCTTGTTAGAACAGTAAGACAGTGATTCTCTTGATACTGATTAATTCCCTATTGAATCACTGTTAATTTGAAGATTGAATCGTTTGTGCTTGAATTATAAACAAATTGGTTTATAGTAGCTGAATTATAGTTGTCAACTATATATAACTTCACTGCTGGTTCATAGTTGTTTGTTTTGGTAGCATGTAATTGTTATGATCCCCTGTGGGTTTGAGCCTTGAATTCTGCTGATTTTAAATTAGGTTGTGAATTGGGTATAGTTGTTAGTCCAGTTAAGTAATCATAAACTAACCTTTAGAGTGCAATGCACATGAAGATGGTTGTTGAAACCTGCTGGACAGCATGTGATAATCAGGCATGCTTGATTCAGCCTAGCATTGATAATAAAATAAAATAATTTTATAAGGAAAAGGGGTTGTCAGGGAATATTTTGGTCAGAAATTAGTTTGTTAAATTCTTTTGAATGCTCTTAAGAGCTGGAAAATGAAAACACATGGGGGAAGTGATTAAAAGGGTGAAATAAGCATGTGCCAGGCAATGAGTAGTGTTTTTAGCTTAGTTTAAAGTGCTGCCTGGCTTCTTTTTAGCTATAAAAACAGACACACACAGAGAGATATGCACTAACTGGGAGGACACTAGCAGAATAGAGGAAACACACAGATACTCACTGGAAAAATAGAGAGATATACTGGAAAAAACAGAGAGAAAAAGAAGAAGAAACAAGCAGAAAAGGATAGTGATAGAATCTGAACAGAGAGAGCAAGAGAGAATTCTAAAAAAATAGGTTTGAACAAAAAGTAATAGAGGGGGAAAAACAGAGATCAAAAGACACAGAGATAGGGAGTTCATTTTGAGATTGAGGGCTCAATGAACAGAATAGAGAGATCTTAAAGGAGTTTTTAACACACACACTCACATTGAGACTCATTGGAAAACACTCACAGATACACTCACACAGATACACTCACTGGAATACATACACTCACAGAGAAAGCTGAAACCACCTGAGAGAATTCTAAAAAAGATCTTTAGAGAACATTGGGAGAGTCTTGGAGAGTTTCTTTTGAAATACAATCTGTTTTGGAATCAATTTTGAAGATTAATTCTTAAGAGTTTAAAAGATCAGCTTCATATAAGAATCTTGGCTTGACTCAAGCTCGGTCAAGTCTATTTGTTGTTGATATTGGTTTTTGTTGTTTGGTTTTCCTCTTCACAAACTTTCTGGGCTGTGTTTGTGGCTGTTTGGAATCACTGCTGTAAACTGCTGTTGTTCATTGCTGGAATTTGTTGTTGCGGCTGCCTTGTTGTTGTTTGTTCATTGTCGAACAAATTACTGACTTCCCCTTTGCTTTTTGAATTCCAGGTATTCATCTCTACTTTGAGTGATGTATTGATTCAAATTGAATGAAGCTTAATTGAGAAGAACTTGGAGTGCAAATATTCATTGCTGCTTTAGCTCCCCTCCCTACATTTATTCTGGATATTCAAACTATGAACAAGTAGAATTTGTTAGATTTTAACTGTTGAATTAATCTTGTGTAATTTTGGGTTATGAATGTTTGCCTTTGATCTTTATGTGATGCTAGAGTTTGTTTTCTTATTTACCATTATATATGTTAGTTGGATTGGTGGCAGTGTTAAGTTTTTTTGGAGATCTGTTAGTTTGGCCGACTAGTTTTGTTCATGAATTAAATTGATTAACTGAAAAACAGGAAAAAGAAATAAAGATGAAAACTTTATATAATGTTTAAGGTGTTTACTTGCAATTGGATATAGGATTAATTGTTTGAGGATGTTAGAATAGAATATTATAACTGTTAGGTTCTTAAATAGTTAAAATATGATATTTGTTCACATTGGAAAACTGACCATATGTACATTAGTAAATATCTATGCATAGGTGCGCTTTGTATTTATCAATTTATCAAATAAGCAATATTATTTGCGGACGCGTGACATAATTTTTATGCGTCAAAAGAAAAGAATGTGCGTACGCGTAACTCAATTCTTTAATTACGAATAATTCAAGCAATTTAAAAGCGGTAAATAATTATAAAAGCACGTAAGTTATAACATGTATTCAAATCATATATTTTAGCCATTTATAATAATTGAAGCGACCGTGCTAGAACCACGGGATCCGAGGGTGCCTAACACCTTCCCTCGGGTCAACAGAATTCCTTACTTAGAATCTCTGGTTCGCAGACTTCATTTGAAAAGTCGAAAATTTCCTCGATTCGGGATTTAAATAAATCGGTGACTTGGGACACCATAATTTATTCCAAGTGGCGGCTCTGAATTAAATAAAAATAATCCCGTTTCGAATATTGTCACTTAAATTGGAAAAACTCCCTCGCGCATCTACCCCCGGGTAGCGGGCGCGCCAAAAGGAGGTGTGACAATGAAGATGGAGGACTCCTCAAAGAGGCGACCTTTCTTTAGCTCGCCAGAGGAACTATATGACGAGGAATATTACGACGAGCAGTCGCCGGAGAAGAAGCGTCGTCTCACTCCCGAGCAGGTTAGCACCCTACTACTTTTCTTTATCTACAGATAACATAATTTGGTAATTAATATTTTTTCAACAGTTCTAATTTTTGGGTGAAATTACAACACAATTCATGAATAACAACGTAACAGTCGAAAGAATTTGTATTTGAATTGTTTAAAGTGAGAATCAGTCAATATGTGAAAATTCGTGTTAAGATATAGTAATATAATTAAGTAGACAGTAATTAAGTTGTAGCTTTTTCAATTGCTAGTATTTGTTATTTTTTTAAGGCTATTACTTGTAAGTGGTTATTTTGTGGCTATCAGCTGATATAAGTTTGACCCTAGTGGCTACAAATGAATTTTTCTCATAAAAAATAGCAACTATTTTGCTGTAACAGAGACCGGCCCAGCTTAATATACTAGAGTTCGGTGCACCTCTGTATGAACTCCAGCATATTATGTTAGGCATGTATACTTTGCTGACTCCAGTATAATATAGTGGAGACTAGAGCATTGGTGCTCCAAACTCCAGCTTATTATACTGGACAATATACTTGCTGGAACTCCAGTATATCATGATGGAGTTCTAGTGTACTTATGCTGGAACTCTGTTATATATATATTATGCTGGAGTTCTAGCATATTTATCCTGGAACTCCATTATAATATGTTGGAGTTCAAGCATACTTATGCTGGAACTCCAGTATAGTATACTGACGTATTTTTCGGTTTTTGAACAGTATTTTTGCTCAGATTTATTTTTACATGAAAAGTGACTAAATTTCGATTACTTTTGAAATTGAGTTATTTCTAAACGACCAATTGTAAATCTGGCTATTTTTAAATTTCTCCCTTGGAAAAGGGTAAGCACCAAATTAAAAATAATAAAATAGACTAAGCAAATATATATATATATATATATATATATATATATATATATATATATATATATATATATATATATATATATATATATATATATATATATATATATATATATATATATATATATATATATATATATATATATATATATATATATATATATATATATATATATATATATATATATATATATAGGAGAATTACATGGGTGATTATTAGAGTTGCTATTATTGGTTACATCAAAAAGTACGTGCAAGCAAGGACCATAAACATAACAGAACATATATAGACTATAATATTTTTGTTCCTTCCTTGAAAGAGATGTCTTTATTGAAATCAGACTATTACATGTAAAATACTAAGGATGCAATAATAAATCAAATTGGCATCCTTAAAGATATATAAATTCTCACAATAATCCTATTCATAGAATCATGAAATTTCATGAAGATCAGCAAAAATATCACCATTTTCTGTCATCATACGTCTCGCGAACTTTTTGGTTACGCCATTGGAGTTGTCAGTTGGCATACAAACGCATCTGTGATTTAGGCAATAGAACAAATCATCAGGAGGACACGATATGTTCGCACAGTCATCATTGTTCGAGCACCTTATAAATGCTGCCTTCGATATTGAATCTGCATTTTCAAGAGTTCATAATAAAATATTTATATTTTTTTTAATTTCAATATTAAATCAGCAAATTTTATTTTACAACACGAAATAAATATTCATTTTCTTTTTTATTTTAGTCAAATATATTACTAATAGACATGGAAAGGTGATGGTACGAATAAAGCTGTAGTATGTAAATAGCACTTGGCGTAGCCAAAATATAGTACTAGTAATTATTTTGGCATTTGTAATATAGTTTATATTGAAAAGAAAGGACCCGCACGAAGCGAACCGCTTCCCGGCCGACTAATATTTATGTAAGTTTTTCACAGAATATTTTTACAACTATACGATAGCTCTATTTTTTATAAGCCGAATCCTGTACCTGTATCTTTACTTGGTTTCGCACCCACAAACCTTAAAATTTTGATTTTGCCGAATTCAATACTCGGATCTATTTCCGTATCGAATATTTGAGTCCGAGCAACTTATCAGGTGCACACTTACGGCTGGGTTTGGCAGAAATCAATAATTTTGTCCAAACCCTATGTAAGTATAGAGAAATTCAATATATATATATATATATATATATGGACTCAGTGTCACTGTATTATGTATCAGAAATAAATTAATTAAAAGAATTGAAACAAAAAATGAAATGAAAGAATAATGAAGAAGGCAAGAAAAACAAACCAGTTGATATAAGAAATAAAGTAAATAGGAAAATCATCTTTGACATGAACGGACTCCCCATATATTCTCTAGCTGCTAACACTGTAATTTAACAAGATAACTGTTTACTACCAACATCATTTATAGTGAGAATTGGTACGTAAAACTGAATGCAAATTAATATAAGATCCTGTGAAAATACAGTATTGGTTAATTTCAGTAAGAAAATCGATTCAAAAGGAAAATGACAGTAAATGTTAATTTTCACACTGTTTATAGAATATAGTTTCATTCTTTTTATTGCCTATCTATATTTTTCCTAAGATACTGGTCTTTATTAGGCAACATACTAATATACTTTGTGTCAATATCTGAGAATATATTAATTTTCTCTTAATGACCTAATGTAACTTTGGTATGGATCCAGTTTACCAATTGCCAATAAATCTAATATTGTTATGAAACAATAAAAGAACAACACCTTTGGCGACAATTATTTAGCCGCAATAAGGCAATGATCGTTAATAAAAATTTTAAACTTAAATATTAGCGGCATATAACCATTAGCCAGTAAAAAATATCCTTTTACAAGCAATAAAAAATAATAGCCACTAAAAATTACTAATTATAATTAATCTTTTACTATTTTAACTTCCCCATACAAAGAAGAGAAAATCTTTCCCTCCAATTTTTTATACACCTTTTTCCGTTTCCCTCCCCAATTAGACTTAGAAAATAACAGAAGGAAAACATTGAACCATTCTAGTTGAGTCAAATTCACTACAAAAAAGCCCTAACTCGCTGCTGCATCAAGGCCAGTGCGCGAAAACTTTACTCCCAAAAAGCACTAACTCGCTGCTGCATCAATGATTCACGCTCAAACAACGGTCGTAGTCAATATAATCTAGTCAATTAAGTCCAGAGTCGATGTCGATACCACTTCTGAAGTAGCTTCCCAAACTTTTGAATATATTTTTGTGGAATGTTTTCTACTAACTAACTTTTGCAAGAAACTAAAGACTTGAAAGAAAGAATTGAATGTTGTGTAAAGAATGAAGAGAAAGACTAAGGTATTGAATTCTCATATTGATAGAATCCCTTCTGTTTATGCTCATACAAATTGTCAATATTATTCTATCAATCATGAACGTTATTTTTACCGTAATTCTCTCACGAACAACTACAATAATTTACTAGTGTACTCTTCCGAGCTACCCTAGCTAGCTTTAATTTGAACGATTCACTTTAGATTGCACCCAAGGTTTCGTTATTCCTAACCCCACCTTTACGCCTACAATTATAGATTCCTCCAATAATCTAGGTGCGGTGTTGTTCAATAATTTACCTAAATAGGCACCCTTTTCCAAGTTATGCACACTAAATAGACACAGCTAATTGAGAGCTCTATCAATTAACTACAACAAGAACGAAGTTGAACAAATAGAAATCTAGCTAACAATTTGTAATCACATAACCCAAAAGTTCATCACTCAATAGGTTCCATCAAAACCTTAGATAAAGAATTAGCTACTCATAATCAAAGAAACAAGATAGATAATTGAATTCATAATCAAAGATTCAATGTAAAAGAAAGAAAGATGTTGAGAGAGTTCTCTCTTACTAGTTTTCTTGCAAAAGTAATCAATAATACAATACTTGCCTCTCTTGGGCGAATCCTAATATTAAATATAGGGTTTAAGTTACATAATGCACGTTTGGATAATTTTAGCTTTTAAAATTTTGGCTTCCACCGCGGTACGACCGCGGTCGCGGTTGGATCGCGGTGGAACAAACTCTCTGATTCTCCACAAGTTCCGCGAACCCTCTCTACCGCGGTCGCGGTTGGACCGCGGTAGAACAGTGCTGCGGATTCTTCACTTCATTTTTCAGCACAAATTTCCAACTTGTTCTACACTTGGCCTTTTCACCATCTTATGACTCCAAAACTGCTCCTTTAGTCCTCATTAGCTCATGTGTACCTATAACACACTAATAAAAGCATTTTGTCATCATAAACAATATCAAAACAACAATAAAGTATGATTATTTAGGGCATTAATATAGTCAAATTCACCTATTATCGATCAACGCCAGTGCGCGGAAACGCCAGTGCGATTTACCGTGCATCAACTATTGTGCACATCTTCTTCCCAGGTAAATTATTTCTCTTCGATTTTACAATTGATTTACAGAAGATCAGTTCAATATTTATAGAAGATAGTGCGTCAATGGTAGTGTTAACTTCACTTCATCCAATCAATTTACAGTAGATTTACACTATATCAGTTCCTTCTAATCGATTTATA
This sequence comes from Nicotiana noctiflora, assembly GCA_032618575.1. Taxonomy (NCBI): domain Eukaryota; kingdom Viridiplantae; phylum Streptophyta; class Magnoliopsida; order Solanales; family Solanaceae; genus Nicotiana; species Nicotiana noctiflora. The sequence goes on from JASVEL010002897.1 coordinate 65,527, forward strand.
GCAGATTTTATATTGATGCTGGTCACTTGATTTACCACAAATCAGTTCCTAACTCGTTGTTGCGTCAACAGCCTGTTGTAGTGCCGGTCCATCTTCTTCACCTGTTCACTTCTCTTTTTCCCCTGTTAAATCAGTCGCCTGCAATCGATTTACAGTAGATTTTGGATTGATACTTGTCGGTTTATTTACAATAGATTCTGTGTAATTTAATCTAGTAAAAGTCATGTTATATGGTTGTTCTCAGTATTTATTTGGTCTATATTTCTTGTCCAATGAAATCTATATTCTGTAGATATTGCAAAAATAAGAATCAAATAGTTTTCTGCTGTAACTATAAAGGAATGAAATCTGGTGCCTTAGCATTAAGCTTTCTGCTTGAACCTACTTTTGATAGTTACTAATTCTAGGCAGTGTAGCCGAGCCAACCATTTGCTCCAATATGGGTGAATTATGAAAGTGTTAGTGTGGAAATGAAGTGTTAGTACAGCTGGAGTATTATATAAATAGGTGAATTGTGGGAAAGGATGTCATGCGAGATGATTTATGCTTGAAGATGGGGTGTTGTCCTATTATAAGGTTCATGGACCGGATAAAATTGCTATGAGTCCAGGGAAAGAAAAGGGGTTAAAGTTTATCGGGGATGAGTCTTGGAGGTATATGAGGAAGGCTAACAATTGACCGTATTGTTCCAATAAGTGGAAATCATTTGGGGAAATACATTGAAGGAAGATGTGTTTGTGTATGTGTGAATGCACCACAAATACATACAGTGAATAATTTAAAAACTATGGGAATGCACCTGATCAAGCATATCCTTGTTTATTGTTTACTTTTGCCTGTCCCACCTCCATGAGTATTTTGTGCATGCAGAATGTAGGGCTAATACCTTTATTTTGAATATTGTCCAACCCATATCATGCTTGTGCTCCCTCAACACTCCAACAACTTTTCTTCCGGCAAGTTAGACAAATGAGAAGAAACAATCACAGGTAAAGTGTTATAACTTCCCAATATGCATAATAAAGATAATATAATAAGGGTTTAAGTTCTAGTTTGGGCCTCCTCAATGAAAGGGTTTAGGGGCAGGCCGATTGGCCTATCTAGAAGCTTAATATTCGCAAGTTGCATCCAGAATTTGCAACATTTCCTCACCCTCTTCTTCAAGTTCCAAGTGATTGAAAAATATCAATGCATTTTCTAGTGCATCTTCTTTAAATGCACTTAGCTCCAAGGCTGGTTTAATTATCTCCACCACAGAAACCATGGCAAGGTCCTCGTAATGACGAGGCAACTGAATTGCTCGATATACATTTTAAGACCGCTTCTTTATTATCCATCCACATGATTATCTTACCTTCTCAGACTTTAATAATTGCATCTCCAATGGCCAAGAGAGGTCTAACTCATCAGCCTCATAGTCCAGGATGATAAAATCTGTAGGGGAAATAAACTTCTCAATCTACAACAAGACATCCTCAATTACCCCCTCAAGATAAACATAAGACCTATCATATAACTATAGCATCATAGTGGTGGTTCTGGGAGCTCTTAAGA
>JASVEL010002898.1:0-112203 GCA_032618575.1 Nicotiana noctiflora
TAAAGGAACATAAGTGCTGCAACATAGCCGGAACAGGGCCCCGACATACCCGTAATGTCTATAACAAAAATGCATACCAAGACCAAGGCAAGTCCGGAGAAGGATCTCGCCAATCACCGCCGAATTGGACAACCTACTGTGATGGGGGAGCTATACCGCTCGTCTATCGGGACTGCAAGCACGACATGCAGCATCCACAAATAAAAGGACGTCGGTACGAATAAAGTATTGAGTATGTAAGGCAGAGAACCATAAATACGAACAGTAATGTAAGCAGGGATAGAGAATATACAACCTGTAACATCTGAGTACCTCTGAGGGCTACTGACATGAAATGCATGATATATATGTATAAATACATAATCTTTTAAAACATACGCCTCTGTAGGCATCATCATCATCATCATATCGTACCCGGCCGTAATCATCATCATCATCATATCGTACCCGGACATCATAAGGCTCGGTAGAATCGTACCGGCCACGTGGAGCTCGGTAAAACCCAACTGATCAGTGGTTGCACAATAGGTGCCGTACCCGGCCGACTATAGCACGGCTCGGTAGAGTAAAATAGATACATATATATAATGCATGCTCGACTCATGGAAACACCTTGTAGACCTTTCGGAGTGACGTAAGGTGGGTATCCTATGTACACCTTATTAGGACTAACTCTTCACTATGAACCTTATAGGAATCAGGAAGTACCAACAAGATTGATAACATAAGAATAAGAGAAACAACATCAACATCAATTGTTCCATAAGAGGGGAAACAATGTAAGTACTGCTAGCTTCTAAGAGTAGAGTATCTTTGGAAGCTCGTTCATTACATTATGTACAATCGGAGTCGTGCAAAAGAAGGAAAGGGATAGCCACACATACCTTGTATATACTGCCACAACCTCAAGCTATGCAAACGTCACGACTCCTTAGTCTACAATAGGAGAAATGACACTATTGTTAACGTTTAAGCGTCGCAACTATTATGTACCAATCACAACCTATTTTGTGATGAAACGGACAGCACCTCCCCTATATATATGACTTCACACCATTCAAAACAATCACCAAACAGCCTAAACAACATCAATAATAAACATATTGAGCCTCCCAAAATAGTCCACACAAAACCTAATCACATCATACATATGACGGCCACTATAGTCGTATCAAACGACCCAAAAATATTACGAAGAACTAGCAGACCACAACCCAACATATATATGGTGTTTCTCCACACCCTGCCTCCTCCAAAACTCCACAAAATAGTAATATAAAATGCAGCCCAACAGCAACACAAAACAGTCCACAAAACAGTCCGCTACAAGTGAATAACTTGAACTCACGGCTTCCGATCACCGTCCCGTGAGTTCTTACATGTATATAACGAATTACCATGAATTCACAGCAGAAAAAATGTATGAAATATAGCAGTAAACACACCTTAATTGTTGGATAACTCAGCCTTTAACTTGGTTCTTCAAACTCTAGGGTTTACCCCCAATTTGAACTTGAAAGAAAGGGAAAATCAATTAGGGTTTGCGGATAATTTTTGGGAGGAAGTTTGCAGGGTTTTAGGTCTGGTTATTTGGGAAATATAAAGAGGGATATATTGCAGAAGATAAGCCTTTTAATGGGCTCCTTTTCTGACCCGAAATTTCCTCTTTTGGGCCGACATTTAACCAAGTAGCTGACCCACCTACTTGCACCTAGCAGCTTGTGCAGTCTCACGAAAATGTCTATATCTCTCTATTCCAATGTCGTATTGATAAACCGTTTAATGCGTTGGAAACTAGACTCACAGATCTTCAATTTGGTGGGTATATCACCCCGTAATTCCAAGAATATTGGGAGAAATACTTAATAACATTTGACCTAAAGTTTAGGTAAAACTATGAACCTAAGTTGCAACAACTTTTGTCGACTTTTGTTTCATAATTCGTTTGACTTCAAGAATTATGATATGGATATTATATGATTCAAATACCTTAAATCATGACCTCCTAAGTATACTAAGCATCTATAGGTTTACCCAAAAGTACGAGTTACAGCATCCTTGATTCGTTTAACTTCTAATACTTGTTAATCACCCTTATGCACCCTTGTATCACTTAAGATTAATCGGATTAACTTCTTATCATCTCAAGGATTATTACTTCTTGGATTTGTGTTATCTAACTTATGACATGAACTAACGTGTGTGGATATGGGTTGTAACACCCTCCCCCCCTTAGGAACATTCGTCCTCGAATGTAAGGGTTTATGGGGAGTCCAAATCATCGTGGATTCTAGCGGAAACTTTTGGTCAATTTTCCCCTATAAAATGGTCACTAGCAAAATTTGCAAGCAGTGAAGCTCAAAGTATGACCACACAAGGCTACACAAAGCATTATGGACATGGACATTATTTACATATCACCACTTTGTATTAAGGAAGAGAGTTCTCAAGTTATTGCTTACCTCATAAAGCCATTTCACCTTTATAATGTATCTTGCGTTCCACCAACATCCTTGTTATCATCATTCCGGAATAGGTAAGGGTATTTAGACTTCATCTCTTCTTCCGCTTCCCATGTCATTTCTTTCATATTCTTGTTCCTCCACAATACTTTGACGGAAGCTACATCTTTTGTTCTCAGCTTGCGGACTTGTCGATCTAATATGGCCACTGGCACTTCTTCATATGATAGATCCTCCGTAACTTGAACATCTTTGATAGGGACAACTCGAGAAGGGTCTCCAATACATTTCCTCAACATAGATACATGGAATACCGGGTGGACAAATTCTAATTCGGATGGCAATTCTAACTCATAAGCAACTTGTCCAATTCGTTGAAGAATTTTATACGGACCGATATACCTTGGACTCAGCTTACCTTTCTTCCCAAAACGCATAACACCCTTCATTGGTGAAATCCTCAGGAAAACCCAATCACCAACCTCAAATTCTAGATCACGACGTCGGACATCGAAATAAGACTTTTGCCTGCTTTGTGCCGTCCTCAATCGTTCCTGTATCACTTTCACATTCTCAATGGCTTGGTGAATCAAATCTGGCCCATATAATTCTGTTTCACCGACTTCGAACCATCCAACTAGTGATCTACATCTCCTCCTATATAGTGCCTCATATGGGGCCATTTTAATACTGGAATGGTAGCTATTATTGTAGGCAAATTCTATGAGTGGAAGATGGTCATCCCAATTTCCCTTAAAATCTAGAACACATGCTCGTAGCATATCTTCCAATGTCTGAATGGTACGTTCAGCCTGTCCGTCAGTCTGCGGATGAAATGCAGTGTTGAGATTCACCTGTGTGCCTAAACCTTTCTGAAAAGACCTCCAAAAGTTAGCCGTAAATTGAGCTCCTCGATCTGATATAATAGATACCGGCACACCATGAAGCCTAACAATATCCTTGATATACAACTTCGCATAATCTTCAGCCGAGTAAGTTGTCTTAACTGGCAGAAAATGAGCACAATTTGTAAGTCGATCAACTATCACCCAGATAGAGTCAAACTTATGATAAGATCGAGGTAATCCAATAACGAAGTCCATATTAATCACCTCCCATTTCCAGGTCGGAATTTCTATATTCTGAAGCAATCCACCGGGTTTCTGATGTTCTATCTTCACTTGTTGACAATTGGGACACTGGGCTACAAATTCCGCAATAGACTTTTTCATGTTATCCCACCAATACTGCTCCTTGACATCATGATACATCTTTGTTGAGCCAGGATGGATGGAATATCGGGATTGATGAATTTCATTCATAATCTTTTCTCGCAACCCTGCTACATTCGGCACACATAATCGGCCCTGGTATCTCAGTGCCCCATCTCCTCCGATCTCAAAAGCCATAATTTTACACTGCTGAATGTTCTATCTCAATCGTAGTAAGATAGGATCTTCATATTGCCGTGCTTTTACCTCGGCTACCAAAGATGATTCTGATGTATTCTGTACAGTAACACTTCCGTCATCAGAGTCTAACAATCTGATTCTCATATTGGCTAGCTGATGAAGCTCTTTAGTCAACCCCCATCTACCTGCATCAATATGTACTAAGCTTCCCATTGACTTACGGCTGAGAGCAGCTGCCACAACATTGGCTTTACCGGGATGATACAATATCTCGACGTCGTAGTCCTTCAGTAATTCAAGCCACCTACGCCGCCTCAAATTCAACTCTTTCTGCTTGAAGATGTATTGTAGACTCTTGTGATCTGTGTAGATGTCAACATGGACGTCGTATAAGTAGTGCCGCCATATCTTCAAAGCATATATTACTGCAGCCAATTCCAAATCATGGGTTGGATAATTCTTTTCATGTTTCTTCAATTGTCTTGATGCATATGAAATCACCTTCCCATGCTGCATCAACACGCACCCCAAACCTATACCCGAGGCATCACAATATACCACATATCCTTCTGTTCCTTCAGGAAGAGTGAGCACCGGTGCGGATGTCAATCGATCCTTCAGCTCCTGAAAACTACGTTCACAAGTGTTAGACCATTGGAACTTGGTAGATTTCTGTGTTAACTTAGTCAACAACAACAACAACAACAACTACCCAGTATGTTCCCACAAAGTGGGGTCTGGGGAAGGTAATACGTACACAGACCTTACCCCTACCCGAAAGGGTAGAGAGGCTGTTTCCGGCCGACCCTCGGCTCAGAATGTGTTAACTTAGTCAATGGTGCTGATATAGAGGAAAACCCTTCTACAAATCGCCTATAATATCCTGCTAGCCACAGGAAGCTACGAACTTCTGATGGTGTTGTAGGTCTCGGCCTATTCTTTACTGCATCAATCTTCTGAATGTCGACACTAATACCCTCGTCAGATATCACATGGCCAAGGAATGCTACTGAGTTCAGCCAGAATTCACATTTGGCGAGCTTAGCATATAACTTACGATCCTGAAGCATCTGTAATACTATCCGCAACTAGCTCGCATGTTCCTCCTCCGAACGAGAATACACCAGAATGTCATCAATGAATACAATCACGAACACATCAAGATAGGTCCTGAATATAGTATTCATGAGATCCATAAAAGCTGCTGGGGCATTTGTTAGCCCGAACGACATCACCAAGAACTCAAAGTGTCCATATCTTGTCCGAAAGGCCGTCTTTGAAATATCCTTCTCCTTAACCCTCACCTGATGATACCCTGAACGTAAGTCAATCTTGGAGAAATACTTGGCCCCCTGGAGTTGGTCAAACAAGTCGTCAATTCTTGGAAGTGGATACTTGTTCTTTATAGTAAACTTATTCAACTGCCGATAGTCGATACACATCCGTAATGACCCATCTTTCTTCCGCACGAATAGGACTGGCGCACCCCAAGGTGAAGTGCTAGGCCTAATGAAGCCCTTATCCAGTAAGTCCTTTAACTGCGCCTTCAACTCTCGCAGCTCTGCCGGGGCCATTCTATATGGAGGGATAGAGATCGGTTGAGTGTCAGGCAACACATCAATGCTAAACTCAATCTCCCTTTCTGGAGGAAGGCCTGGGAGTTCATTTGGGAAAACATCCGGAAATTCATTGACCACGGGGATAGATTGTAGAGTAGGCAGGCAGCTTCGCCTCTACATCCCTAACGCGAACAAGATGATAAATGTAACCTTTTGAGATAATTTTCCTTGCCTTAAGATAGGAAATAAACCTACCTTTCGATGTAGTAATGTTCCCCTTCCATTCAATGATGGGTTCACCAGGAAATTGAAACTTAACCATCTTTATACGACAATCAACATTTGCATAGCATGAGGCCAACCAGTCCATTCCCAGTATCACATCAAAATCAACCATTTCTAACTCAAATAAATCTGCCGAGGTTTGACGACTACAAATCATCACAGTGCAACCTCTATATACCCTTCTAGCAATCACAGAATCTCCTATTGGAGTAGATACCGCAAGGGGTTTACTTATCAATTCGGGTTCAATGCCAAACTTATTAGCCACAAAGGGTGTAACATATGATAATGTAGATCCCGGATCAATCAACGCATATACATCATAAGAAAACACAGATAATATACCTGTAACAACATCTGGAGATGACTCGAGATCCTGTCGACCTACTAGAGCATATGTTCGATTTTGAGCACCACTCGAACTCGGTCTTGCACCTCTACCTCTACCACGACCTGTCGACTGCTGAAAACCCCGTGCTGGAGGTCGAACTGATGAGGAAGAACCAGACACAGATCTAGTCGGTTGAGCCATACCATCACCTCCCCTGTTAGGACAATCCCTAATCATATGGCCAGGCTGTCCGCAAGAATAACACGCATCAGAACCTCGACGGCACAGTCCAAAGTGGGCCTTGCCGCACTGATCACAACGTGGTGTTGGGGGTTTCGTCTGACTAGTATCCCTGTGATGTTGCGATCCAGATGCCTGCGAACTCTGACCTGGACCAGAATAGGATCGATCATATCGAGGCCTGTGAAACTGTGGAGGAGCACTAGCTACAGATGGCGCCGAACTCCTCGAAGACTGGGGCCTGGCGCTGCCTCTTAAGTCATCAGAATACCTTGCAAATCTCGCCCTCTTATGCTGGCCCCTATCGTGTTCCCTATCTGCCATCTGCTGGCGCTTACGATCCTCTAAGGTCTGGGCATAAGCTTGAATACGGGAAATATCCATGCCTTCTACCAAGGAGGCTGTCATACACTCATTAATCGGATGGGGTCCCAACCCGTTCACGAACAAATGCACCCTATCACTCATCTCGGCCACCATATGGGGAGCATACCTTGCTAAAGAATCAAACTGCATACTATACTCTCGCACACTCAAATTACCTTGTCTAAGGTTCAAGAACTTATCAGCTCTAGCTCGTCGTATCTCAACTGGCAAATAGTGACGAAGAAACGCCTTAGAAAAATCCTTCCACACAGCTGGAGGAGCGTTCGGACCCCTGGATCTCTCCCAACTATCATACCAAAGAACGGCTAAATCCCGTAGCCGATAAGAAGCCAACTCTACTGCCTCTGTATCACTAACATGCATAACCCGTAGTGTACGATGAACCTGGTCAATAAAAGTCTGCGGATCCTCCTTGGGGTCCGATCCGGTAAACACTGGAGGGTCTAAATTAATAAAATCACGAACTCTTGTACTAACTGGTTTATCAGCAGCACGTGTATTCTGCCTCTGAGCCTGAGCAGCTACCAAGCTAGTCAATAACTGCAAAGCACTTCGCATATCCTGGTCTGTAGTGCCAGACGGAGGAGCTGGAGGTGCTGGGTGCCACCTAATATCCTCTGGAGGAGACGGAGTAGATGAGGTATGAGACGACATCTCACTCTGAGCCTCACTTTGGCCTGATCTGGCTTGGGGCACCTGACTGGTATCCTCTCCCGCAGTCGTATCAAGCCGTCTACTAATTGTTTGCTTCCTAGTCGAAGGCATCCGCTGAAAGAAAACAAGGTGAATATTAGAGACGAACACTTATGACTCAACTCTATGCACGATCTAGATTCAGGAAGAAGGTAACAACCCTAGATGTCATGTAGCCTCCTGATTATAAATGTGGCGCGCTACACATCCATAATCAAGACTCTACTAGACATGGCTCATAGACAATCCCTAGGACAGACTTGCTCTGATACCAAGTTTGTCACGACCCAAACCGGAGGACCATGACTAGCACCCGACCATACTTGCCGAGCACCAACGTACATTTTATCTAACCTTCTTTATTATCTTTTTAGGGCTAACGAGACCAATATAAATGGTAGACATGGATCATGGGCAACCAACAATAAAATATGATTGCATGAACCTACATAACATGGAATGACCAGACAATCAAGAAACTATATACATATGGTACAAGCTACCACGCTAAAATGAAAGACTAATCAACAAAAACCAGTCGACAAGGCATACCAAACTATACATGAGTCGACACTTGTCTATGAGCCTCTAAAGGAACATAAGTGCTGCAACATAGCCGGAACAGAGCCCCGACATACCCATAATGTCTATAATAAAAATGCATACTAAGACCAAGGCAAGTCCGGAGAAGGGATCTCGCCAATCACCGCTGAACTGGACAACCTACTGTGATGGGGGAGCTGCACCTGCCTGTCTATCAGGACCTGCAGCACGACATGCAGCGTCCACAAATAAAAGGACGTCGGTACGAATAAAGTACTGAGTATGTAAGGCAGAGAACCATAAATACGAACAGTAATGTAAGCAGGGATAGAGAATATACAACCTGTAACATCTGAGTACCTCTGAGGGCTACTGACATGAAATGCATGATACATATGTATAAATACATAATCTTTTAAAACATACGCCTCTGTGGGCATCATCATCATCATATCGTACCCGACCGTAATAGGCTCGGTAAAACATACCCGGCCATTATAAGGCTCGGTAGAATCGTACCCGACCATGTGGAGCTCGGTAAAACCCAACTGATCAGTGGTTGCACAATAGGCGCCATACCCGGCCGACTATAGCGCGGCTCGGTAGAGTAAAATAGATACATATATATAATGCATGCTCGACTCATGGAAACACCTTGTAGACCTTTCGGAGTGACGTAAGGTCGGTATCCTATGTACACCTTATTAGGACTAACTCTTCACTATGAACCTTATAGGAATCAGGAAGTACCAACAAGATTGATAACATAAGAATAAGGGAAGCAACATCAATATTAATTGTTCCATCAGAGGGGAAATGATGTAAGTACTGCTTAGCTTCTAAGAATAGAGTATCTTTGGAAGCTCGTTCATTACATTATGTACAATCGGAGTTGTGCAAAAGAAGTAAAGGGATAGCCACACATACCTTGTATATACTGCCACAACCTCAAGCTATGCAAACGTCACAACTCCTTAGTCTACAATAGGAGAAATGACACTATTGTTAACGTTTAAGCGTCGCAACTATTATGTACCAATCACAACCTATTTTGTGATGAAACGGACAGCACCTCCCCTATATATATGACTTCACACCATTCAAAACAATCACCAAACAGCCTAAACAACATCAATAATAAACATATTGAGCCTCCCAAAATAGTCCACACAAAACCTAATCACATCATACATATGACGGCCACTATAGTCGTATCAAACGACCCAAAACTATTACGAAGAACTAGCAGACCACAACCCAACATATATATGGTGTTTCTCCACACCCTGCCTCCTCCAAAACTCCACAAAACAGTAATGCATCCCAACAGCAACACAAAACAGTCCACAAAAAAGTCCGCTACAAGTGAATAACTTGAACTCACGGCTTCCGATCACCGTCCCGTGAGTTCTTACATGTATATAACGAATTACCATGAATTCACAGCAGAAAAAATGTATGAAATATAGCAGTAAACTCACCTTAATTGTTGGATAACTCAGCCTTTAACTTGGTTCTTCAAACTCTAGGGTTTACCCCCAATTTGAACTTGAAAGAAAGGGAAAATCAATTAGGGTTTATGGATAATTTTTGGGAGGAAGTTTGCAAGGTTTTAGGTCTGGTTATTTGGGAAATATAAAGAGGGATATATTGCAGAAGATAAGACTTTTAATGGGCTCCTTTTCTGACCCGAAATTTCCTCTTTTGGGCCGACATTTAACCAAGTAGCTGACCCACCTACTATCACCTAGCAGCTTGTGCAGTCTCACGAAAATGTCTATATCTCTCTATTCTAATGTCGTATTGATAAACCGTTTAATGCGTTGGAAACTAGACTCATAGATCTTCAATTTGGTGGGTAGATCACCCCGTAATTCCAAGAATATTGGGATAAAGACTTAATAATATTTGACCTAAAGTTTAGGTAAAACTATGAACCTAAGTTGCAACAACTTTTGTCGACTTTTGTTTCATAACTCGTTTGACTTCAAGAATTATGATACGGATATTATATGATTCAAATACCTTAAATCATGACCTCCTAAGTATACTAAGCATCTGTAGGTTTACCCAAAAGTGCGAGTTACATCATCCTTGATTCGTTTAACTTCTAATACTTGTTAATCACCCTTATGCACCCCTTGTATCACTTAAGATTAATCGGATTAACTTCTTATCATCTCAAGGATAATTCCTTCTTGGATTTGTGTTATCTAACTTATGGCATGAACTAACGTGTGTGGATATGGGTTGTAACAATTTATAGTTGAGAATTGGGAAAAAGTGTAATTATATAAAGTTTGGGGTTATATTAAAGTTTGGGGACCATTTGGCTAAATTTTAAAGCCAAAAACGACTATTTTTGACCTCCAACGGCTAGTTTATAAATCTGGCCGTTGGGCCATTTTTTTTAAAATTTTTTTTTTTTTTAAAATAATACCGTTGGGACCGTTTGAGGCCCGCCAGGCCCCCTAAGACCGGCCCAGGACCGCTAGCCGGTCCCGGTCTTCGCGGTCCCGGTCTCGCGGTCCTACACGGTTGGACCGGCCCATCGCGGGCTTTAGGCCCACAGGAAGACCGGCTCGGCAGGACCGGCCCACCAGGACCGTTAGGACCGCCAGGCCCGCGGTCCCGGTCCGGTCCCGGTCCTGAACCGGCCCACATTACACCCTTAGTTATGAGTAAGAGCTTAAGCAAGCAAATACGTAGCGGAAACTCTTGTTACTTGATTAGGGATTTGTATGTAACGACTATGTGATATTTTCATCTAGGCCAAATAGATATGCAAACCCTCAAACTTGTCCTTTTTTTTTTTATTTGGACACTTAAATTAAGCTTTGTTCCCATTGAACCCTTGAACTTAAACTCAATGTACCTATTAAACATGTATCCTATATTTTCTAAAACAGCTTAAGCGTGTGTTTTCAAACACCTTTTATTCACGGTAAAATAACGAATTAATATGTGACACATGGAAAGTAAAAAAGAAAAACCTTTTTTTATAATTTCTTTTACCAATCTCTCTCTTCCATCTTCTTCTTCACACCCCACACCCCCAAGACCTCCGCAAAGAAAATGAAACTAATTTACCAAGGACAAATAATTCTACAAAAATCACTTTGATATTCTAGTTAATATTTATGTGGCACGTAGCAAACATAAAATGAGAATTGATCTCTTAACTTCAAGGAAATTTCTTTTATAGAGACAATTTATATGCTCTTCTTTCACTTAAGAATTCTGAAACCCAATAGTATTTTGACCTGGTTAGTTATTGATCGAGGTAAAGAAGTATGAAATAATTTTACAAAATAAGAATGAGGGTGGCTAGCTAGTTTGTTGCCTTATGATGAAGCCACAGAGAAAGTCTTTAAGTATCTCTTAGTGTCCCTGCCGAGAATAATGTGTGTAAATTTTGTATGATTCTCTGTGCAGAATTAATTTTGCGGTGAGAGCAGCGGAAGAAGGTGGTGGGTGATGGTGATGATGGTGGCAGGGGGAGAGAGGGAAAAGAAGAAGGAATTTTTTTTATAAAAAATAAAGCCTCACGCGCTCATACTTAGTGCACCACATACACTTTGTCATGTCAGCAATATGTATTTAATAGACACATTTAGGTTCAAGTTCAAGCGTTCAATAGGAACAAAGTTTAGTTTAAGTGTCTAAATGAAAAAAAGGGACAAGTTTGAGGGCCTATATATGTATTTTTATAAGGCAAATTTTCATTCTTATACAATATTGGAAATCATATTACCAAATATATTTATAGTTTGCAGATTTCCTATTATATTAATAGTATTTTTACAAATATAGACAATTCATTAAATAAGGAATCATTGTAATTGTAGTCTTCTTTTTTTAGACAAATCACGCATTAAAAAATATTGTCGATCCCACGACCATCATCACAATCCAAGAGACGTATCTGGATGAAAAGCCAACACCAGTTGTTGTTGCATCCTCAGCACGAGGCCCCTCCAGAAGCTACATGGGAATTGCAAAACCAGATATATTGGCACCAGGGGTGTTGATTTTTACCGCATTAAATATTCTCAATTCTTCAACAATTCATCGCGCAAATAAAAAACGATTAAATCTTCTACAATTCTTCTACAACAAATGCAATTATGTCTAATTCCAATTATGCAACAACTAAATGGGAATCGGGATAACTATGGGATTAAGAGAATTTCGAATTTGGATTTTTAAGAATCATTATTTGTTTGGATTGGATGTTATTGCAAATAATTGGGAATATGGTTTGGAGTTTCTATCTCAATTTTGAGGGGTTTTGGTGAAGATTAGGATTGATTTTAGTTGAAGAAGAAGAAGACATGGCATTCATTATATTGCAGAAATTGTAAAAAAGTTATATTCTGTTGTTTATTTATTTTTCTTTTATTCATTTACCTATTTTATGAAAGTTGAACAATATTGTATAAAAATTATATTTAAGTGGTATTATATTATAGTTGTATATAACTTAGTAGAAATAATGTACAAAAATTGTAGATAATTTGTAGATACGTTGTATAATATATAATTAGTTGTATGCAAATTATTTTTACTATGTATAAATTAGATACAAAATATACAAAATATATTGTATAAAATTTGTATAAAATTTGTATGTAAGTTTTATGTTATTGTAGTTATATTTAACTGGGTGAAAATAATGTGTGAGAGTTGTAAAAAATAGTAGATAAGTTGCATTCCTCTATAACCGGATATGTTGGCATATCAAGTAACTTAGTGTTCCAGACAAACATGCATGAAAATAAAGATATATTCTATTATGAACAGTTTGTAAAAAATTTATAGATAATTTGTAGAAAGATTGAAATTCTGTATTTTCATATTATTTTTTTAAATAATATATAGTTTTATTGTAGAGTAAATGTAGAAAACAAGCCATTGTGAGTCTTATTTTACTCGTTCCTCACATTCAACTTATTCTATAAATTCATGCTTCTTTAAATACAATACAATCATATTTTTTTCGAATTTAAAGGTATAGCAATATATATATATATAACTTAAAAAATATCTTCTCCTCTGCACAAGTTAGCTCCAAAACAGACAAAGTGGAATAATAAACTCCCGTCAAAACTTTTACCTCAAAAGCAGAAAGCTCAAAAATAAATAAACAACATAATATAATTTTTCTATAATTTTTCTACAATTTCTACTCGTGTCTTCTTCTTCTTCTTCTTCTTCGAGCTTCAATCTGAAATTCAGCCATAACCAAGTCTAATCTTCACCAAAACCCCTCAAAATTGTGATATAAACTTCAAACCATACTTCCAATTATTTGCAAAAATACTCAATCCAAATAAATAATGATTTTTGAAAACTCAAATTTGAATTTAAAGCTTCAAAGCTTTTTATGGCTGACAATGGTGGAATTGCTGATCTTTTTTTCTTCCTCTTATATTATTGGAATTTGGGATTGAGAGATGAAGAGAGACGTAGAGAGAATTCTCATTTCTTTGCAACAACATCCAATCCAAATAAACAATATCTTTTGAAAATCCATATTCGAATTCAAAGCTTTAAAGTTTTTTAATTGTTGCCAATGGTAGAGGGGTTACAGATTTTCATTGGTTTTAGAAGAGGAAATAGCGGGTGATTGAAGAGGAAATCATGCAGATTTAGAGAGAGAAACTTGGGGGAGTTGGAATATATGGTTGAATAAAATTAGGAGACTAATTAATATCATTAAAATTCTAAAATGGTCAATAAATAATAATTAGGTATATAAACGGTAATTATATTAAAAGTTAAGCATGTAGGGTAATATAGTTTACTATATGACATAAGAATGTAAAAATTCCGTTCTATAATGTATACTTTAGTCTCTTTTATATGAAATTGATGATATATTCACATTTTCAATTATATTATCCTTAAAATATGTAAAAGTTGACTAAATGTTATAACTTCTAATTTATTACATAGTATACTTCACTACCTCTTGGACATTTAGTAAGAACATATGTTAGTTAATTTCTTTGAGCTAACAGAGTTGTAAATGCGTTTTGGACTCTTTCTTGTTCTTTTTTGTTTTTTGGTAATTATCATATTTTATTACTAGGGAAAAAATATTTACAAGTAAAGCAACAAGAAAAACATAGAGTTGACATAATTCCCAACTCTAATATAAATAGACTTCGACTAGCTATACCTACTTCATCTCCAATCTACATATCAAGTATTACAAACTCGGATAGAATGTCAATTTCTCTACATACTTCACCAACTTTGACTCCATGCTACCTCGACAATGGACTTCTTGCACAATTGATCTTGTTATGTCTTCTGGTGCCCTCTTTTGTTGTTGGAATATTCATGTTTCTCTCTTGCCATATGTGCTAAGTAGTACAAGCCAAGCTCATTCTATGGATTTCTGCCAGCGAGTTCTTTCCATTAACTTGCATTCTAGCCCATTTAATCTCCTCCCTCCATCCCATAGGACTTTTTTCTGATGCTGAGCTACTTTATAATATACATCCACACCTTCGCGGATGTGCAGCAGTTGCAAAACAAATGTTGGTGACTCTCATGTTCAACTTCACACATTGCACAAATAGTATCGTTCCACGTATCCTATTTTATTATCCAGTCTTTGGTGTATATCCTTTCGTGTATCAATGAGAACAATATAAATATCCATTTTGGGCTTGCTTAGGTATTATAGATCAACTTCCTCCAGCTCACTTTAGGGAATTCCCCCTAAGCATGTTATACATTTTCCTTATACAGCACTCCTCATCTACCACAACATCTTCATTCTTCAAGGTTGCCTTCTTCATATTTATTCACATTAATAATCTTTTGAATTGTCCATGAGGCATTCTTGGCATTCACATCGCTTATATCCCTGCTTTGGTGCACTCACTTAATCCATAACTTGTCCTTTTTTTAGATAAGTTCAGTAATGTTTCAGGATTGCATCTCTATTCCATACTTGCACATCAATGATATTTAGGCCCCCGGCTGTCTTAAGTAAACACAATTGATTCCATGCCACCAAAGCTTTTTCTTAACTTCCATATTTCCTGTCCAGATGAAGGTTCTGTATACTGCTTTGACTTTGCTGATGACCTTTTTAGGCAGCAGAAAAATCTGAGACCAGTAAGACTAAATTGCTATTAGCACACTTTTAATCAGTTGTAACCTCCCCGCATATGATGGAAACTCTTTATAGTCTAATTGGTTATTCTTTCGAGCATTTTATCAATCAATGGTTGGCACTGTGCTACAACCAGCCTTTTGGAGCTTAATGGCACTCAAAGGTACTTGAAAGCTAAGGTACCAACAGAGAATCCAAGTTGTTGTACTATCTCATGCTGCACATTTTTAAACACTCCTCTAAAGTATATACTATTTTGTTAATGTTAGCTATTATTCCTGATGCCTTGAAAAATTATTGAAATTGATCAAATAGTATCTTGGTTGATACCACATCACCCTTGCATAACATGAGGATGTCATCAACAAAACCTAGTTGATTGTGCCCATCTTTTCACATATAGGATGACAATTGACGGTGGATTCCCCTTTAGTGTTATAAGTGATCTAGCTAGATATTTCATGGCAAGTACAAATAAGTATGGGAATAGTGGATCATTCCACTGACAATTAGGGATTTTGATGCATTTTTTACTACCTTCTTGCTTATGCTTTGATTAAATATTCATACAAAATAGTCCCAAAAGGCTGACAAGTTGTGTTTGATTGCACGTTTGATCAACAAAGTGACAAAATATCAAAGATCGGCTCAAAATGAATGAAACTTGCACAAATGCCAAAGACAAGGCAAGATCAGGAAGAATAGGCCCAATGCGGCCGCACACCACTTTGTGTGGTAGCACTGGGAGATTCAAAGAGCCGGTTTTCAGGCTTAAAGGCAGTGTGGCCGTACTAGGTTATGCGCGGTCTGCACTGAAGGCAACGCGGCCACACTCCATTCTCTATGGTTAGCAATGCCAAGATTTAGAAATGTTCATTTCCAGAGTTTTGAGCCTCCGCGGTCTGCAGTTTGTGCAAATTATGCTAAAAGCCTCCACGGTTGCGGTCCATTATGTTCGGTCCACGGAGCCCAAGTTTAGAGAAGGAAATTTTGAAGGCCAAAGCCCAGTGCGGACCTCAGTCCATTTTGTGCGGTCCGCACTAATCCCGCATGGGCATTTTTATCTAGATTTTTCAGCTTATAATAAATAGTTTCTTTTTCTATTTTTAGGGTATCAGATATTGTAATACGTAAGATGCGCTCGTGAGACGACTTTTCTTAGCCATTTTGGGCCTTTTTACTTACTTTTCATCATTGAATCTTTGTATTTAACTTAACAATTAATTAATATGTGTTTATTTTCATCTATTTCTTGCTTTTCTTCTTTGAATATAAGTAGCTAGACCCCATAGCTAGGGTTCTGGCTCAACTCTATTATAGGTAATTAATGGGTCTTGTATTTTAGGATTAAATTAACTATGGCTGTTTGATATTTGGGTCAATTTCATGGTTAAATTACTGAATTAGTGGTTGCAAACACTAGTTTGTGTTTAGTTGGCAAGGGTTCTTCTTGAGAAAGAGAGCCTAAGTCTCCGAAATTAATCCAACAAGGAATTAGGGCATACTAAAGAGATTTATAGTCCCAATTCGTAGTTGCTTGTGCAAATTTGCATACCCAGTTGGTCTTGAGAGAGTCAATTGGACAAACTCACTTGAACCACCGAGAGGTGTATAGTTGGTAAAATTAGTGCAACGGTTATATTATATTCCCCAAATATGTCAAATATGCCTTAGACTCATGTACCAGTCAATTGACTACCTAGGCGGAAGTCACTACTCTAGTGCCCTTTAAACCATTAGATACAACTTGCAATCTTCAACTCTTAGTTTAATATACAATTTCTAGTTTGATAAAATTAGAATTATAAAGAAAATCCCAAAAATGAATAGAAGAGCAATTAAGAGTACATGCGTAATCCTAAACTAAATAAATACTCGATTCCAATTCTAGCTCTCTGTGGATATCGATCCCGATCCAAAAATCAGGTAAAAGCTATTGCGACCCTCTCTTTCTACTTATTAGTAGTGCAGAATTGGCAGCGGTCACTTTTTTGGCACGGTTATCGGGGGAGCTAATAATTTTGGCTATCTATTTAGTCAGTTTTGTGTATTGTTCTTCTTTCCTTCTTTGTTACTAATTTGTGTGTGTGAATACTTCAGGTACCAAATGGATTTTAATGCTAATGAACCTCTTGGAAATGTGCTTATGGGGCAGGAGGTTGATAATATTAGAGATGAGGAGGCGCCTCTTGTACTTCCAAGACCACGACGAGGCCGCCAGGACAAAGCTAATAAAAATGTACCAGACCCTCCTCCGCCACCTCAAAGAGCGGTTCCCGGGAGTTATCGAACCAAGGATATGCAAGTGCTATTATCCCACCCAAAATACGGGCTAGAAATTTTTAGATACCTATTATGATGTTGACCTTACTTGAGCAGCGTGGATATTTCACGGGCATTGCGGATCAAAAGGCCTAACAACATCTCAAGGGGTTCGTGGATACATGTTGGGGGATCAAACAGACGAATGTGTCCAAGAATGCTCTTAGATTGAGACTTTTCCGATTCTCACTTCGGGGGAAGGCATTGGATTGTCTCGGGAGACTTCCTAACCATTCTATCACAACTTGGGATGAGTTGGCGGATAAGTTTATTATTAAATTTTCTCACCCGGGCACATAGACACTCCGAGATAAGATATTGGCTTCAAGCAAGAGCCCACTAAACCTTTGCATGAGATTTGGGAGCGGTATAGAACAATGGTGAAGGAATTCCCAAAGAATGACATGACGGAGAATATGTTGCAACAAACTTTCTACCGGGTCATCAATGCTACAAATCAATGCATAGTCAATCAACTCGTTGGGGGTAATTTTATGAAACTGTTGTATGATAGAGCTCATGTCGTTCTTGATGAGATGGTGGATACGTCCTCCGCATGGTAAAGTAGAGCCAATGTTCCTCAAGTTGACCCTACGGTTATTCATTTGCATAAGGAATTACACGACCATGGGCAAGCTATAGCGGAGTTGAGAACTACTATGAACCAATTGGCTAAGGCAAAGTTGCAACAAGTTCAAAATCCCCCCCAAGTGAATGCCATAGATGGTGTTAATATACTTGTCAACAAGAGAAGGCAAAGAAGGCAACAAAACCAAGGGAATTCTGAGCAATTTGATGATAATTGTGATAGGTTTCCAAATGATGGTTATGATGAGCAAAATGAAGAGGTTCAATATGTGAATAACTATCAAGGTCAATGGGGCAACTCTTCCAACCAACAACAGTGGCGACCCCAGGACAATTGGGGCAATCAACAACAAAACAGTGGTAATTGGGGGAACAACAATCAAAATAACAAATGGGGAAATCAGAACAACAATCAAGGCAACCAAGAGAATTGGAATGGTAATAATAACAATTGGGGCAACAATAACAATCAAGGTGGATGGAACAATAGGAACCAAGGAACGGGGGCAAGGCTTTCAAAGGCTCCCAACGTACCAGTAACCGAACAATCCACCCCATTTCCCTTCTCAATGTCCTAGTTCTTCGGGTAATGATATGGGTATAATTGAAATGATGTTCAAACAAATGGTAAAGAAGAATGCATATCCGGATGCATAGTTGGCTTCCCACAATACCTCTATTAGAAACTTGGAGGTGCAATTAGGCCAAATCTCGCAGTCATTGAATACTCGCCCTAAGGGTGCTCTACCAAATGATACGGTAATGAACACAAAGGGTGGGAACAATTATGTCATGACAGTTATGACAAGAAGTGGGATAGGCGGTGATGTGAATGCCTCAAAACAAAAACAAGTTGTTGATGATGAAGTTGAGTTGCAAGACAATGAAGTTCATTTGGTAGTTGAAGATGTGGTTGATGACAATGTGAATAATAAAGTGAGGATTAATGATGCCGAGGTGGAAACTCAATATGCCGTGATCCCATCTAAGGAACACGTGATTGACATGCCGGAGCCGGTTGTGCCAAAAGCCAAGGCTCCTTTGACAAGGCCACCTCCACTTTATCCTCACTCGCAAAGTAGAGAAATGATAATTAGTTCAAAAAGTTCATTGATATGATGAAGAGCTTATCCATTAATGTGCCTTTGGTGGAGGCTCTTGAACAATTGTCGGGTTATGTAAAGTTCATGAAAGACTCGGTCACAAAGAAGTGTTCTATGGATTGTGAAAATATAAATATGACTCACCAAGTTAGTGTTATTGTGCGTTCAATGGCCCCGAAGCTAGAGGATTTCGGTGCTTTCAACATTCATTGCACCATTGGGAATACGGATTTTGCCAAGGCTTTATGTGATCTAGGGGCGAGTATCAACTTGATGCCCTACTCAGTTTTCAAGACTTTGCGAATTGGTCCACCTAGACCAACTTCCATGAGATTACAAATGGTGGATAGATCAATAAACTACCTTTGGGTATTGTTGATGATGTGCTTGTCGGGGTGGACAAATTTATCTTGCCAACGGATTTTTGTGATAAGGGATTGCGTTGTGGACTATGAAGTCCCGATCATATATCGTAGACCTTTCCTTACTACGGGGAAGGCTCTAGTAGATGTGGAGGCATGGGAACTGACTTCAGGGTGGGTGATGAAAGGTAGTATTCCATGTGTGCAAGTCAATGAAGTAGCCCAATTGTACCGAAGTATGCTCATTTGTGGATCTAGTCATGGCTATGATAATTTATGATACAAGTGTTATGATTAATGCGGAGGACCCGTTGGAGGCCGTGTTATTAAATTTTGATGTCAATGATAATGCAAGCCAAGTGGAGTGCGTGATGAATGCTTTGCATGGGATGGGCTCTTTTTCTTATAATTCTAGGAAGCTATCCTTGGACCTTGAAAATAGAAAGACTCCTCCAACAAAGCCTTCAATGGAGGAACCTCCAGTGTTGGAGTCGAATCCATTGCCTCCACACCCCAGGTATGAGTTCTTAGGCCCTAGTTATACTTTACCAATTATTCTCTCCTTGTGTCTTACTAACTTGCAGGTAGACGCCACTTTGGCGGTGCTCAAAGGGAGGAAGAAAGCAATTGGATGGACATTGACCGACATTCAGGGAATAAACCCCGCATTCTGCATGCAGAAATTTATTTTGGAGGATGATGCAAAACCCTTACTTGGAGCATCAAAGAAGATTGAGCGAGGCAATACAAGAAGTGGTGAAGAAAGAAGTGATAAAATGGTTGGATGTCGGGGTTGTGTACCCTAAGCTTAAATCAAAATGGAGTAAACCATTTGAAGTTGTATTGGTGACCCCTTTTGGTGCTCTTGATTTGACAAAAAAAAATGGTGAAGTTTTTAGAGTGAATGGCCACTGGGTCAAGCATTATCCTGGGAAAATTGATGACAACCACGTGGTAGCTCTTATTCATTTCAAAGATGTGATGGTAACTCGTGTCATGCTGCAATGTTAAATCAAGTGCTTCTAGGAGGCAACTCATGTGTTTTTCTTCTTATTTTCTTTGTAGTATAGGATTGATTTTTGGGCTAACTTGTTGTGAGATGTTGCAGGATTGAGTTGTTGTAGTGCAGGCCATAATTGAAAAAATGCACAGGTCTCTGAAGTTTCTAGTGCGGTCGCACTACCATTTTGTATAGACCACATTGATACAGGGTTATGATAGTACTCTCTAAAGCTTGCCACCGTGAGCGCGATTGATTTGGTGCGGTCCTCAGTAGACCACCGCGATCGCGGTCCATTTTGTGCAGACCGCGGTGGGTTACTCAGTTGGGCTTGAATAAAATAGCCCAGTATGGATCGCGGTCCATTTTGTGCGGTCCGCACTGGTAGGTATGAATGGGCCCCAAGTTTTTCTCTATAAATAGATCCTGGGGGCCTCCTTTTACTTTTTTCGCACTTTTGCCTCTAAAACCTAAGAAAACACTGTTCACTACCCTTACTTGCTATTAATTACTCGTTGGAACTGTAACGACCCGGCCCGTCGTTACGGGAATTTGCCACCCCGTTACCTTACATTTTCATATATTATGCTTTTATATCAGTGTTAAAGTCTATCGGGTGAGTTAGGAGTGATTTGGATTGAAAATGAAACAAATAGCATGTTTGAAGAAAGCTTGAACATGAAAAGTCAACCAAGAGTTGACTATTGAGTTAGATTGTCCGGAACCGGATTCTGATGATTCGACTAGTTCCGGGGGATCAATTATGACTTAGGAAAACAATCGGAATTGAATTCGGAGGTCCGGTGTAGTTTTAAGCTTGAATTGGCGAATGTTGAATTTTAGCGAAAACCGGATGGTAGGTGATATTTTGATCCGGGGGTCGGAATGGAATTCCGACAATTTCTGTAGCTTCGTTATGTGATTTTGGATGTGTCTGCAAATTTTCAGGTCATTCGGACATCGTTTGATCGGGTTTTGGATTGAATGTTAGTTTTGAAAGTTTTGAAGAAACTTAGGCTTGAATCCGTGGTTAATTGGTGATTTTGATGTTTAGTATGATGTTTTTATGATTGGAACAAGTCCGTATCATGTTTTGGGGTATGTTGGTGGCTTTCGTTGGGGTCCGGGGGCCTCGGGATGGATTCGGACCATCAACCGGGCATTTAGAACTTGGAAAAATTCTGCAGAAAACTGCAGGTTCTGCCCAGGCCCTTAAGCCTTCGCGTTCGCGTGACCAGTGTCGCGTTCGCGAAGGCCAAGCTTTGGTGTGCATCGCGTTCGTGGGAGAAGGAGTCGCGTTCGCGTAGGTCTGGGGTTTTAAGCATCGCGTTCGCGGGAGGTCTATCGCGAACGCGTAGAAGAAATCCGGGTGTCTGGGAGTTTGAACATCGCGAACGCGTGGGATGCGTCGCGTCCGCGAAGGGTATCAGGAAATGAGCATCGCGAACGCGTGGCCAGCGTCGCGTTCGCGAAGGGTAAGGCGAGGCTGTTCATCGCGAACGCGTAGAGAGGCACGCGAACGCGATGAACAATGGTGTCTGGCAGTGAATTTAATCCAGAAACAGAGAGTTACGGGTTTATTAACCCAAAACACACATTTGAGCCCTAAAGAGAAGAAAACTCGAGGAAATCACTGAGAAGTCATCGGGTATTCGTCGGAGGTAATATTCTTGACTCAAAAACATCAATTTATGGTAGTATTAACATCAATCTTCATGAAATTGGGTTGAAATCTTGAAGAAATGTGGCCTAAGTATTAAAAACGGGATTTTTGGATTTGGGAGGCCATTTGAACTCCGATTTCGATAAATTTTATATGCACGGACTCGTGGCGAGATAAGGATCGCGTTGGTGCTAATTTCAGAATTTTCCGAGCAGTGGGGCCCGGGGTCGGGTTTTACCAACTTAGTGTAATTATGCGAATTTCATATAAATTGAAGTGGGTGTAGTCCCATTGGCCTAATTTGTTGTATTTCTACTGTATTTGAGCAGATTCTACGCGTGCGGAGCTTGATTCTCGTGGCAAAGGCATTACGGAATAGTCGTCGCGCTATATTGAGGTGAGTAATAGATGTGGGTGATGACCAGCGGGTTCGAAACCCCGGTATACCACTTTGTGACGCTGTATAGCGGCGAGACACGCACACTTTTGAGAGTGCGGGGTCGATCATGAACTGGAGACTATATATTAGTCCGACCTGTTGATTACTGTATTATTGGCTATTCTCGAGCCGTCGAACCTCCTTCTCGGATGGTTGCATATATATATATTGTGATAATGGCCACTCTTGAGCGAGGAACCCCCTTCTTGGGCGGTTGAGTATACATGTGGGCCGTGAGCCAGTTATTGGATCCCGCGAGGATCATTATCATTGTCTTATCATATAGACATGCTAGTTTACTACTAGTCCGCGGCTATTTCTGTTATTATGCTAATTCCAATCTCTGGAACTTGATATTACTGTTTTCCAACTGAAAAATGATAAAAGAGTTTTAAAAAAAAACTACTTTTGAGCCTGTGAGGCTGTATGTGCATATTAGCTGACTAGTAGTGGATCGGGCTGCACGCCGCAGCGAGATATATGTTGGATCGGACTGCACGCCGCAGGAATATCTCTATGAGATGTGCTTGGGCTGTAGGAGCCCTCCGGAGTCTGAACCCCCACAGTGAGCACGGGTACCCAAAATTGGAGTCGGGCTACGCGCCGTAGCGGTCATATCATGCATTGCATTGCATTTAGCTACATCTGCTAGCTGTTATGCTATTTATTGGTATTTGTTGGTACAGGTACAATGAAGATTAATTCTATGACAGGGTAGCTGATTATAGCTTTACATAGTGCTTTATTGCGGATTTCTTATCTGCGCTGTCTTACCCTTGTTTATTACCACTGAGTCTGGCAGTACTCATTTTACTCCCTGCACCTTGTGTGCAGATCCAGGTACCTCTCAGCAGTGATCCAGTAGCTGTGCGAGGCGACATCCGTGGGATATACGAGGTAGCTGCAGAGTCCACAGGACCCGATATTCCTTCCTACTGTCTTTTGATTTTGTATTGACATTTCTTTCCGCACTTGGTATCTTGTAAACCTTTATACACTCGTGTTCAGTAGAGGCTCATGACTCTTGACCCTTGGTCTATGGGAGTTGATGTATTATGGGACTTGGTTCCCCGTTTTCGTTACATATATCGTTGTTGTTTCTTGAATTAATTTGTTTAAATGGGTTAAAGAGAGCTTCTAGCTCCGTGGTTGATATGGATTGGTCAGGCTGGCTTAGCAATGTGCTGGGCGCCATCACGACCGGATTTGGGGTCGTGACAAGTTGGTATCAGAGCCTAGGTTTACTAGGCCTCATTAGTCTTGAGCCGGTTAGTAGAGTCTTGTGGATCGGTACGGGGACGCCTGTACTTATCCTCGGGAGGCTGCGAACCTTTAGGAAAACTTCACTTTTCTTGAACTCTGTCGTGCGATCTTGTTGTTCTGAGAACTGAACTTCTATATTCTATTCTCTCGCAGATGGCAAGAATGCGAGCATCAGGACGAGATGGACGACCTCCATTGCCACCTGTTAGAGGCCGTGGGCGCGGTCGTGCTAGAGGCAGAGGTAGGGCAGCTGAGGCAGTGCCAGCTGACCCGCCCGTTGTACCAGTTCAGGAGCAGCCCCCAGTGGTTGATGCTCCAGCAGCCCCAGTTCAGGGCCAAACTGTATCTATTGCTATTCCTGGTCTTCAGGAGACTCTTGCTCATATATTATCGGTGTGTTCCTGTTTGGCTTAGGTAGTTTCAGCTACCGCTACTGCAACGACATCTCAAAAAGGGGGTGGTCAGCAGACCCCTGCAGCTCGCACACCTGAGCAGGCTGTTCAGGGACTTCAGACGCCAGAGGCGGTCCCCGCTCAGGTGGTTGCACTAGTTATTCCTCCAGCTACACCAGCTCCAGAGCATATGGTTCAGGCTATGCCCGATGATGAGCAGCGTCGTCTTGAGAGATTTGGTAGACTTCGACCACCCCATTTCAGTGGCGTTGAGGGCGAGGATGCCCAGGGTTTCTTGGATAAGTGTCAGAAGATGCTGCGTACGGCTGGTATTCTTGAGTCCGGCGGAGTTTCATTTACTACATTTCAGTTCACTGGTCCCGCATTTGATTGGTGGGAGGAGTTTGAGAGGCGTAGGCTGCAAGAGCAGCACCTCTCACATGGCAGCAGTTCTCTACTCTCTTTCTAGAGAAATATGTACCTCAGTCTCGTCGCGAGGAGCTACGTCGCCAGTTCGAGTGGTTGATTCAGGCGACATGTCTGTGACCCAGTATGAGCTTAGATTCACTCAGTTGGCTAGGCATGCCACATGGATGATCCCCACTGATAGGGAGAGGATCAGGAGGTTCATTGATGGCCTCAACTACTCTATCCGTATTCTTATGACCAGCGAACGAGTTCTTTCATCATCGTTTGAGCAGGTTGCTGATATGGCACGCTCCATTGAGGCGGATCGTCGCCGAGAGAGAGAGGAGCGGGAGGCCAAGAGGCCTCGCGGTTCTGGCAGTTTCAGTGGTGCTCCATCTAGAGGGCATTCCCAGCAGAGCAGAGGTCGCTCATCTAGACCTTCTCATTCAAGGGTGCAGCACCTACTTCTTCAGCCCAGGGTTCTTCTACGGCGAGGGGTTCCCTTCAGTCCCTTTCTCCAGCACCAGGTGCATGTTATGAGTGTGGTGAGTTTGGCCACATGAAGAGACAATGCCCTCGACTCCGTAGGGACAGGACTCAGCAGAGGGATCAGCCCTCCTCTTCAGCACCATCCCAAGCTAGTAGAGGTGGAGGTCGGTCTTCTCGTGGTCGCCCTAGAGGCGATGAGAGATCTGGTGGAGGCCAGGCACGATTCTATGCACTCCCTGACAGGCGTGATGCAGTTGCCTCCGATGCAGTGATTACAGGTATCATTTCTGTCTGTCACAGAGATGCCTCTGTTCTATTTGATCTAGGATCCACATTCTTACGTGTCCTCTTATTTTGCACATTATTTGAGTGTGACTCGTGATAGTCTTGATTTACCTGTTCATGTATCCACCCCCGTGGGTGATACGATTGTTGTGGATCATGTCTATAGATCCTGTGTTATATCTATTGGGGGTCTGGAGACCCAGGCAGATTTGTTATTGTTGGGGATGGTGGACTTTGATGTTATATTGGGTATGGACTGGTTCTCTCCGTACCATGCTATATTGGACTGTCATGCTAAGACAGTTACGTTGGCCATTCCTTGTATTTCTCAGATTGAGTGGCGGGGTTCGACTGATTTCGTCCCTAGCCGTGTTATTTCGTTCTTAAAAGCTCAGAAGATGGTTGAAAAAAGGTGTTTATCGTACTTTGCTTTTGTGAGAGATGTGGGAGCTGAATCTCCTAGCATTGATTCTGTACCTGTTGTGAGGGATTTCCCGGATGTATTCCCCTCAGACCTGCCGGGCACGCCGCCGGATAGGGATATTGATTTTGGCATTGACTTGGTGCCGGGCACTCAGCCCATATCCATTCCTCCTTATCGGATGGCACCAGTTGAGTTGAAAGAACTGAAAGAGCAACTTCAAGAACTTCTGGATAAGGGTTTCATCCGTCCTAGTGTGTCTCAGTGGGGTGCGCCGGTATTATTTGTTAAAAAGAAAGATGGTTCCATGCGAATGTGTATTGATTATAGGCAATTGAACAAAGTGACAGTGAAGAACAAGTACCCTCTACCGCGCATAAATGATTTGTTTGATCAGTTACGGGGTGCGAGGGTGTTTTCTAAGATCGATCTTCGTTCAAGCTATCATCAGCTGAAGATCAGGGACTCGGATATTATGAAGACTGCATTCAGGACCCGATATGGTCATTATGAGTTCCTTGTGATGTCGTTTGGGCTGACCAACGCCCCAGCAGCATTTATGCATCTGATGAACAGTGTGTTCGGGCCTTATTTGGATTCATTTGTGATTGTGTTCATTGATGACATTCTAGTCTACTCCCGTAGTCAGGAGGAGCATGCTCAGCATTTGAGTATTGTGTTGCAGAGATTGAGGGAGGAGAAGCTATATGCTAAATTCTCCAAGTGCGAGTTTTGGCTCGAGTCCGTAGCATTTATGGGACATGTGGTGTCTCGTGATGGTATTCGGGTTGATGAGAAAAAGATAGAGGCGGTGCGAGTTGGCCTAGACCGTCCTCGGCTACGAGAGATCGGGAGTTTTCTCGGCTTGGCGAGGTATTATCGCCGGTTTGTTCAGGGATTTTCATCCATTGCTTCTTTATTGACTAAATTGACCCAGAAGGGTGCACCATTCGTGTGGTCGGATGAGTGCGAGGAGAGCTTTCAGAAGCTCAAGACAGCTTTGACCACAGCTCCAGTGTTAGTATTACCATCAGCTTCAGGTTCATATACCGTTTATTGTGATGCCTCGAGAGTGGGGATAGGTTGTGTGTTGATGCAGGAAGGAAAGGTAATTGCTTATGCTTCTCGGCAGTTGAAGCCACGTGAGAAGAACTATCCTGTTCATGACTTGGAGCTAGCCGCCATTGTTCATGCCTTGAAGATTTGGAGGCACTATTTGTACGGTGTGTCTTGTGAGGTGTATACCGACCATCGTAGTCTCCAACACTTGTTCAAACAGAAAGACCTTAATTTGAGACAGCGGAGATGGCTCGAGTTGCTGAAGGATTATGACATTACTATATTATATCATCCGGGGAAGGCCAATGTGGTGGCCGATGCTTTGAGCCGGAAGGCGGTCAGTATGGGGAGCTTGGCATATATTCCGGCTGAGGAGAGGCCATTTGCTTATGATGTTCAGGTGCTAGCCAATCGGCTAGTGAGGTTAGATATTTCGGAGCCCAGCCGGGTATTGGCTTGTGTTGTATCTCGTCATCTCTATATGATCGTATTCGTGAGCGCCAGTATGATGATCCACATTTGGCTGTCCTTAGGGACAGAGTTCAGCATGATGATGCTAGAGATGTCACCATTGATAGTGACGGCGTATTGAGGATGCAGGGCCGGATATGCGTGCCCAATGTTGATGGCCTTCGTGAGTTGATATTGGAGGAGGCCCACAGCTCGCGGTATTCTATTCATCCAGGAGCCGCGAAGATGTATCAGGACTTGAAGCAGCATTACTGGTGGAGAAAGATGAAGAAAGATAGTGTGAGCCATGTGGCTCGGTGTCTAAACTGTCAGCAGGTCAAGTATGAGCATCGGAGACCTGGTGGTGTATTCCAGCGAATTGATATTCCTGAGTGGAAGTGGGAAAGAATAACTATGGACTTTGTTAGTGGACTCCCTCGGACGGCGAGGAAGTTTGATTCAGTTTGGGTGGTGGTGGATAGGTTGACCAAGTCAGCTCACTTCATCCCAGTGTGTACTACCTATACCTCAGAGCGGTTGGCAGAGATATTCATCCGTGAGATAGTGAGATTGCATGGAGTTCCTATTTCCATTATATCGGACAGAGGTACCCAGTTCACATCTCAATTCTGGAGGACATTTCAGCGAGAGTTGGGTTCACAGGTAGAGCTGAGCACAGCATTTCATCCACAGACGGATGGGCAGTCTGAGCGTACTATTCGGATATTGGAGGACATGTTGCGTGCTTGTGTCATTGATTTTGGTGGTTCATGGGCTGATTATTTGCCTTTGGCGGAGTTTGCTTACAATAATAGCTATCGGTCCAGCATTCAGATGGCACCGTATGAAGCTTTATATGGGAGGCGGTGTAGATCTCCAATCGGTTGGTTCGAGCTCGGCGAGGCTAGGTTGTTAGGGACGGAGTTAGTCCAAGATGCCTTAGATAAGGTGAAGGTGATTCAGGAGAGACTTCGCACAGCTCAGTCGCGTCAGAAGAGTTATGCAGACCGGAAGGTCCGAGATGTGTCTTATTCGGTAGGTGAGAAGGTGTTGCTGAAAGTTTCGCCTATGAAGGGTGTTATGAGGTTTGGAAAGAAAGGGAAGTTGAGCCCAAGGTTTATTGGACCTTTTGAGGTGCTTAGGAAAGTTGGGGAGGTGGCTTATATGCTTGCTTTGCCACCCAGTTTGTCGGGAGTTCACCCGGTGTTCCATGTATCTATGCTCCGAAAGTATGTCGGAGACCCGTCTCATGTGTTGGATTTCAGCACGATACAGCTAGATGAGGATTTGACTTATGATGTGGAACCAGTAGCCATTTTGGGTCGACAGGTTCGTAAGCTGAGATCCAAGGATATAGCTTCAGTGAAAGTGCGGTGAAGAGGTCGTCCCGTGGAGGAAGCAACTTGGGAGACCGAGCAGGAGATGCGGAGCAGATACCCACACTTGTTTGATGCTCTAGGTATGTTTCTTAACCCGCTCGCGGACGAGCGTTTGTTTAAGTTGGGGAGAATGTAACGACCCGGCCCGTCGTTATGGGAATTTGCCACCCCGTTACCTTACATTTTCATATATTATGCTTTTATATCAGTGTTAAAGTCTATCGGGTGAGTTAGGAGTGATTTGGATTGAAAATGAAACAAATAGCATGTTTGAAGAAAGCTTGAATATGAAAAGTCAACCAAGAGTTGACTATTGAGTTAGAGTGTTCGGAACCGGATTATGATGATTCGACTAGTTCCGGGGGATCAATTATGACTTAGGAAAACAATCGGAATTGAATTCGGAGGTCCGGTGTAGTTTTAAGCTTGAATTGGCGAATGTTGAATTTTGGCGAAAACCGGATGGTAGGTGATATTTTGATCCGGGGGTCGGAATGGAATTCCGACAATTTCTGTAGCCTCGTTATGTGATTTTGGATGTGTCTGCAAATTTTCAGGTCATTCGGACATCGTTTGATCGGGTTTTGGATTGAATGTTAGTTTTGAAAGTTTTGAAGAAACTTAGGCTTGAATCCGTGGTTAATTGGTGATTTTGATGTTTAGTATGATGTTTTTATGATTGGAACAAGTCCGTATCATGTTTTGGGGTATGTTGGTGGCTTTCGTTGGGGTCCGGGGGCCTCGGGATGGATTCGGACCATCAACCGGGCATTTAGAACTTGGAAAAATTCTGCAGAAAACTGCAGGTTCTGCCCAGGCCCTTAAGCCTTCGCGTTCGCGTGACCAGTGTCGCGTTCGCGAAGGCCAAGCTTTGTTGTGCATCGCGTTCGCGGGAGAAGGAGTCGCGTTCGCGTAGGTCGTGGGAGTTGTGCTTCGCGTTCGCGGGAGGTCTATCGCGAACGCGTAGAAGAAATCCGGGTGTCTGGGAGTTTGAACATCGCGAACGCGTGGGATGCGTCGCGTCCGCGAAGGGTATCAGGAATTGAGCATCGCGAACGCGTGGCCAGCGTCGCGTTCGCGAAGGGTAAGGCGAGGCTGTTCATCGCGAACGCGTAGAGGGTCACGCGAACGCGATGAACAATAGTGTCTGGCAGTGAATTTAATCCAGAAACAGAGAGTTACGGGTTCATTAACCCAAAACACACATTTGAGCCCTAAAGAGAAGAAAACTCGAGGAAATCACTGAGAAGTCATCGGGTATTCGTCGGAGGTAAGATTCTTGACTCAAAAACATCAATTTATGGTAGTATTAACATCAATCTTCATGAAATTGGGTTGAAATCTTGAAGAAATGTGGCCTAAGTATTAAAAACGGGATTTTTGGATTTGGGAGGCCATTTGAACTCCGATTTCGATAAATTTTATATGCACGGACTCGTGGCGAGATAAGGATCGCGTTGGTGCTAATTTCGGAATTTTCCGAGCAGTGGGGCCCGGGGTCGGGTTTTACCAACTTAGTGTAATTATGCGAATTTCATATAAATTGAAGTGGGTTATGATTCTTTGACCCGTAATTGATATAATTATTGTATTTGATCAGATTCTACGCGTGCGGAGCTTGATTCTCGTGGCAAGGGCATTGCGGAATAGTCGTCGCGCTGTATTGAGGTGAGTAATAGATGTGGGTGATGACCAGCGGGTTCGAAACCCCGGTATACCACTTTGTGACGCTGTATAGCGGCGAGACACGCACACTCTCGAGAGTGCGGGGTCGATCATGAACTGGAGACTATATATTAGTCCGACCTGTTGATACTGTATTATTGGCTATTCTCGAGCCGTCAAACCTCCTTCTCGAATGGTTGCATATATATATATTGTGATAATGGCCACTCTTGAGTCGAGGAACCCCTTCTTGGGCGGTTGAGTATACTTGTGGGCCGTGAGCCAGTTATTGGATCCCACGAGGATCGTTATCATTGTCTTATCATATAGACATGCTAGTTTACTACTAGTCGGCAGCTATTTTTGTTATTATGCTAATTCCAATCTCTGGAACTTGATATTACTGTTTTCCAACTGAAAAATGATAAAAGAGTTTTAAAAAAAACTACTTTTGAGACTGTGAGGTTGCATCTGCATATTAGTCGACTAGTAGTGGATCAGGCTGCACGCGTAGCGAGATATATGTTGGATCGGATTGCACGCTGCAGAATATCTCTATGAGATGTGTTTGGGCTGCAGGAGCCCCTCCGAGTCCGAACCCCACGATGAGCACGGGTACCCAAAATTGGAGTCGGCTACGCGCCGTAGTGGTCATATCATGCATTGCATTGCATTTAGCTACATCTGCTAGTCGTTATGCTATTTATTGGTATTTGTTAGTACGATGTACAGTGAAGATTAATTCTATGACAGGGTAGCCGATTATAGCTTTACATAGTGCTTTATTGCGGATTTCTTATCTGCGTTGTCTTACTCTTGTTTATTACCACTGAGTCTGGCAGTACTCATTTTACTCCCCGCACCTTGTGTGCAGATCCAGGTACCTCTCAACAGTGATCCAGTAGCTGTGCGAGGCGACATCCGTGGGATATACGAGGTAGCTGCAGAGTCCGCAGGACCCGATATTCCTTCCTACTGTCTTTTGATTTTGTATTGATATTTCTTTCCGCACTTGGTATCTTGTAAACCTTTATACACTCATGTTCATTAGAGGCTCATGACTCTTGACCCTTGGTCTATGGGAGTTGATGTATTATGGGACTTGGTTCCCCGTTTTCGTTACATATATCGCTGTTGTTTCTTGAATTAATTTGTTTAAATGGGTTAAAGAGAGCTTCTAGCTCCGTGGTTGGTATGGATTGGTCAGGCTGGCTTAGCAATGTGCTGGGCGCCATCACGACCGGATTTGGGGTCGTGACAGGAACTTATTTGCTTCAATTCATCTCATAATATGGTACCAAAATCTCCCTTTTACTTGTTCAATTTTTTCAATTTCATTTAATTTTCGTTTTTCTTAGCTTCAATTTGTTCTTCCTCTTGTACTTTCTTAATTGCTAAGTTAGGTAAAATTTGGAGGCATGTAGAATTTGGCTTAATGGACTGGGTAATTACTTAGCAACACCTACTAGGTGCAAAATTGGAATTAAGAGAAAAATTTCATGAACCCTAAGTTAGTGCCAAAATTGGGCACTCTGTGCAGACCGCGATCAATTCTGTGCGGTCTGGAGTGCCCAGTGCGGTCCGCAGTACCATTTTGTGCGGACCGCATTGATGGATACTAAGAAGTTGAACCTTGGTCAGTACAATCGTGATTGATTTTGTATGGTCCGCACTTCCTAAATACAGAGAGTGTGTAGTCTAAACTCTAAACTCCACCTCTGTACGAACTGTTGTGACCCCAGTGCAGCCGTAATTGATTTTGTCCAATCCACACCGGTAAGATACAAAGGATGTATTTTCTGAAACCCAGACCTATACGAACCGCGGTTGGTTTTGTGCTATCCGTACTTCCCCTGTGCGGTTGTACACCATTTTAGGCAGCCCGCACAGGTCTATTTTCTGCAACATGTCTGCAATAATTTCATTCTGCTCTGCAACACCATTTTATTTGAGACTACTGATACTAACAAGCTGATTGAATTATGATTATAGGAAATGGTTAAACAACAAGGAAAAGTCTCACAACAACCAGGCAGAGGTGAATCCTCCTGGGGAGGAAAGAATAATATGATCAAACTCACTCCCCAAGCCCAGGAAAACATTAAAGAGACAAAAAAGCTGATCAAAACTACTGACAGAGCTGCTTTACATTCCTCGGAGATAGAGTATGAGCCATCCCAGGACATTTCTTTAGAATCCATGCCAGAATATGTTGAAGACTGGCTAGAGAGATTCAGGCTAAAAGACACTCCTCCTCCCATCACTTTTCAAGGACGAACACATGTGATTTTGAGCCGCCTGAGGGCTCAAAAGTAGGTACTGGGGAATACTTCACCTCTCCCACAACTTCTTTATTCATGGAGGGTTGAAAAGGAGGTGAGGAGGAAGTATAGGGAGATGAGGAGGTAGCTGAAAGAGGAGACCAAGGGTTGGGGGTGTTGATAGAATGAGGAAGCCGGAGGTTTGGCATGATAGATTCGTGAGTGAGGTGGCGTACCTCAAATTTTGGGAGTGGTGGCCATTGAGAAAGTTTATTCCTGAGAGGAGCTTCATTGATAAAGGCCTTTTACCCAACAACACCAATGTGCAAAGACAGTTTAGGACTAGAGCAGGCTGGGAACATTTTCTGGATGAGCGTGTGGATGCCAACGAACACATGGTCAAAGAGTTTTACTGTAATGTAGCCTACATAAAAGGGACTTCAAAATGACCAATGTTCGAAATCTGAGAGTTTTATTTGAAGGGAAGTACCTCAACGAATACATTGGCCTCAGCGAGGAGGATGAGACCCTGTACATGGCAAAGTTGGAAATGGGTGAGGAGGTTCATCCCTAGCTAGCACAGTACCTGGAAATCCTAGGTACCACCCCCGACTGGTTGACCGTTGGAGTCAAGATCTTGAGATAGACCTTAAATATTAAAGAACGGGGATGGGAGACTTTTGTGTGTAGCCGGTTGGACCCCACGACACATGACAACATGTCACAACCCAAAACCGGTCGTGATGGCACCCAACCCTAAAGCTAGGCAAGCCAGACCAACAACTGTTTCCACAGTTAAAGACCAGTCCCAAAAGGACAAATTTCAAGAAAAATATAAGAGTCAATAATAATACTCCAATAATAATATTATAATTAAATACTGAGAAGTGCGAACATCGAAATAACACTCCCAAAAGATCTGGGGTCACGAGTCTAGAGCCTCTAAGCAAAAACTAAATAGTAATAGGAATACTGAATAAAATACTCAAGTATGGGAATATATATAGAAATAACTGAAATAAAGAGAGAAGCTAGGTCATGTGAACACCAGCAGCTACCTCAGCAACATGAATATACTCTGATACAGGCTGGAACGCTCGTCTAACCCTCCTGTGTGCCTGGATCTGCACACAAAGGTGCAGGAAGTAGGGGGTGAGTACTAAGTACTCAGTGAGTAAAAAGTATATAAAATAGCTGAAAGCACGAAATCCACAGAATACCACATAGCAAAGCTAAAACTATAGTCCGATACCCACCACGAACTAACAACAACGGCAAATAAAAAATATCACAGGTAATTTACAAACAAGAATGCAATGCAATGCACATGATCACTACGGCGCGTAGCCTGATCCGTTTAATGTTGACGACGCTCACTGGGGGTGTGTACAGACTCCGGAGGGGCTCCTTCAGCCCAAGCGCAATATTCATATCATCCGTTGCGGCGTGCAGCCCGATCCATACTTAGTCCACATCAGGCATATGAGTCACACAACAGTTCAATTTATTTATTACAGGGTTCCATTTCATTAACAATGAAAAATACTTTAATTTTATTTAATTTTCCAAGACAGGTGACTTAGCATTTCATAATAGTGATTTCAAGCCAGGTCGGCACAAGGCCCCAAACATGGCTTATAGCCCACAAATATACTAAACACAATGTGCGTTTTAACCACCAATATAATGGTATTCATATTCGGGATGGACCAAGTCTCAATCCCCAGTAATAACCAATCCCGCACCTGCCATGGGGTACGAGCCACACCCTATTAGCGTCACAATGTGCTAAGCCGGGGTTTCAAACCCTCAGGCTACCATATACACTAACAACTTGCCTCTAGCCGGCCGTGGACTCGTCCGCGATACCTTTTCCCTTCAAATTTGCCGCCTCGTGCGTCAAATCTAGTCAAAACCACAGCAATTACATAAATATGGGTCAAAGAAACATAACCCAATCAAAATTAGTTGAAAAACGCAATAATACACAAAGTTGGTAAAACCCGAGCCTAGGTCCCACTTCTCGAAAAATTCTGAAATTCATACCAACGGATTCCTCGTCTCGCCACGAGTCCGTGCATATAAAATTTATTGAAATCGGAGTTGAACGGCCTTTCAAAATCCAAAAACTCATTTTCATAATTTAGGCCCTAACTTTTCACAAATTCTACCCAATTTGACGAATGTTGGTGTTGATTCTAGCATAAAATATTGGTAATTCTGCAGGTTTAAATAATTAAAGAGAGAGTCGCCACCTAATTATTTTAACAGTGAATTAGGACACCAATTTTAGCTAAGTAGTGCTTAAAGTTAACTCTGTTTTATGGTCTGTTTAACCTCAAAATTCTAGGTAAGGGTTCTAGTTAATCATATAGGGAAGGTTATGAAGGCACCATATATGATCTGTTAATTACAGTTAACCGACCAAACTTAGGTTAATAAAAATCCATTTTTTTTAAAAGTAAATATAAGTATTTCTAAAGTAAGTAATCTTAGGTAAATATGGTTTCTAACCTCGTGAGACTTTGTAGAAGAATGACTTTGACAAAAAAAACGAAGGAAGCATGATTTCAAAATATAGCAATTCAATTGTTCAAACTTGAATAAATGTAAAAGATCTATTTTTTTAAGTGAAATATATTATGAAAAAAAAAACAAAATGGATTTGTAAGAAATTTCAAACTTCTAAACTTCAACTTTAACTTGATAAAATCACACTATTAGGAAAGTACTTAGTCTTAAACAGTTATGGACCCAAATTCACATTTTTTTGGCTTATTCCGAAAAGCTTGACAAGTTTGAAATTCAAACAGAGAATGAATTCTAAAAGGGCTCTTATTTGAAAATATTTTATAAAATAACTCTAACCAAGATAGATCAGCAATTAAAAAATACTAAACTAATAACTTGAGGCGGCACACAGTTGCATATATTCTAAAGTGCTTATGTTATCCAAAACTTAGTTCAAAATCTAACGGTATCTCCTAATTTTATAAGCTCTCAATAAGAATAACGATGTAAAGCAAATAATCCAACATGCAATGAAATAAACACTAAAGAAAATATAGCAGTTGTTCAGATGAATTTTATCATCTGGTTGCGATTCAAATGCAGCAATTTGAAGACAATGCAGTGGTAATGGACTTCGAGTGATGGTGGTGGTGACGAGTCTTGCATTAAGACTCCATAATTTGCTCCAAGCATATATGCAAAAGAGAAAAAAAAAATAAGACGAGAATTAGAGAAGAGAACAATAAATTTTAAATAACTATAAAAAAAATAAAGGCAAAAAGGATAAATCAGACTTATAACTTAAACCCAATAAAGGACATGGGTGAAATAAATAGTTGTCCAATTCCAGCAAGCTTATACATGCCAATTTTTAAACCTTAATAAACCCTCAAAATTTAAATGCTAGAAAATAATCTTTAGGCATATCTTCTACTCAAAATAATAAACAGAACACCAACTTTCGTGTTCGCGTGAAATCTAGAGGTTAAACCAATTAAGCTATCCTGCATATATATTGCTTCTTAGTGGCAGTGAAATATGGAATTTTATTAACTCTTTAAAGTGAACTACGCACATACTATTTAACTCCTGATTGCCTATTTC
Source organism: Nicotiana noctiflora (assembly GCA_032618575.1). NCBI lineage: Eukaryota > Viridiplantae > Streptophyta > Magnoliopsida > Solanales > Solanaceae > Nicotiana > Nicotiana noctiflora. The sequence continues at coordinate 36,209 of JASVEL010002898.1, forward strand.
TAACAAAGGGTACATATTTCGCGAAAGGTTATGCGATCATATTATTCCCTTCAAGCAATGAGTCAAAATTTTAAACTCCTATAGACATGATATCTATTACCATATAAAAAATAGAAGATTGCGTTTCTTTTTAACTCAGTCAAATAAATAATGGATTAATATTCAAAAGTAAATTTCTGAACTTACTACAACATGATTCACATTCATTATATGAGATATTCACATTCATAAAAGACAAGAGGGGTTGCTCTGATGGTAAGCAACCCCCACTTCCAACCGAGAGGTTGTGAGTTCGAGTCACCCCAAGAGCTATGTGGTGAGTTGCCGAGGGTTTATTGGAAACAGCCTCTGCGTACACACTACCCTCCCCAGACCCCACTAAGTGGGATTATACTGGGTTGTTGTTGTTGTTGTTGTAAGTAATTGTAACAAAGCTTTATATTGATTTAGAGAAAGATAGTAATTTAGCTAAATATTCTTATGACCTATAAAATAAATAAGGGTGCAAACTCTTGAAGACAGATATGAACGGGAATCGTAACAATTGATTTTAAAAAAATACATTTCATATATTATTACTTCTATATGAAAAATAAAATAAAACTATTAGAATATGAAAGTGACTTGAGAAAAACTTTTAATAAAGCTTGCTTTAGGATGAAAAGCAATTAACCTACTTATCTAATTGAATTAAAGAAACATAGAATAAAACTAGGTGAACAGCCCCACCCATGATGTCTTGAAGAAAAAAAAACATAGAAATGGAATCATGATTCATGAAAAGTTGTCCTTGTTTGACTACGTATTTTGTCCATTTTTGATAATTGAATGATATGAATTTGTTAACAATAGTAATAAAATATAAATGCGATATAATTATATAATTAAGTGGGCCGTCATTCTATCCTATACTAGTGAATCCTAAGAACATGATACCTACCGCAGTTGAATAAGTTAATATTCTTAACATTTTTTTATTAAGTGATAAGAAATAAAAAAAAGTCATCTAGATATATTAATATATTTTTTTTGTTCAGGTACATGTGCAGACAAACTAATGAAGCTAATGAGATTTTTTTTATAACGCTAAAAAAATAGAAACAAAAGTAAGCCAGCCATCATTTCCTATAGTAACAATCTCTACAACATCAAAACTCGGATAAGTAATAGTCGACAACCACCATTTTTTAAATAATAAATGAACAAAACAGATTTTTAACATTTTTTCAAACAATAAATATGATTCATATTCGAGAAAGAATTTAAAGAAATGATACGAAAATTCAAAAACTGACCTTTTGTGGTGCAGCGAACTTGGGCGTGTCGAATAGATCTTTAGATTCTAGCTTCGGACTTGAACTCGGGCTCGCAACAACAACAAACTTTGCAAAAAAATCCTCTGTTGTAACAGAGATGACACAACTAAGAATTTGAGAGTATTTTTAAGGAACGAAATTGTTTTAAGATGGCTTCTCGAGCTTGTCCTAAGTCATTACCAAAGCTTAGTATTTATAGAAGTGCTACTAGGATTTTTCTAGATTTAACTTGGGCGGGATCTCACCTCTAGCCACTTTGAAACATGAACGTTGGCAGAGAATTCAAAGGGAGATCTGCCTTGGATTCTTTGCTTGACTTTGGTAGACTCTGTGTCAGATTGTATTAAGAAGGGGAGAGAATGAAAGATTTTTTTAGTAAAAAATTGTGTGCTGTATTGATGAAAAGGGGGAAAATCATTAAATGGAGGAGAGAGTTACAGAAAAGAAAAATTGGTCAGAGAGGAATGAACCGTTTGGACTGAAGGCCTAATGGACAATGCCTAAAATTTTAGACAACAAAAGATAACAAAAAAAAACGAAAATATATGTGTTGTTTTTCCCTACCCATCATGTGACATGATTTTTTATTAGAAAAAGAGACAAAAAAATCTTACTGCATCTTGACAAAGAAAATGGAGACAAACACCATCGACTTTGGTGAGTACGAGTAGAGTTCTCTTTCTTCCCTTTTAAAAGAGCAATGCCAAAAAAGTAAAATTAGCTTGTTAAATCATCCAAATATAGTAATAAAATATGTAAAATATTGTTCTTTGTTTGAAAAAAAAATGCACTTGCTAGATGAGGCCAAAATAAGCTAAAACCAATGATGCTTCTTTCACTGTAATTTTCTTGACTTTAAACGTATAACGTGAAATATGGCTTAAACAATTTTGTATGGCCATAAAATTATGTAACTAAGGATCAAATTGAATGATATAAAGTGAAATTATTTTAGAATAAAAAATAAATAAATAAATAAAAGTATGTTACATAATATGGAACAGAGTAATATATTTTATAAATTTTAAACCTCGTAGATGTTAGGTCCATATTCTTTGAGCCATCTTAGTATCCTACACTTAATCAATAATTTTTTTAATACCTTTAAAGAAAAATACATTGAAAAAAATATAGGTTGGGTGTTAATACGAACTAAGTTGATTTAATAGTCTTAGATTAAATTATTATATAAATTTTACAAATAAAATATGATTAAATAAAACCAAATCCTTGTATGAAATTTCAAACGTGTTGAATGGTTTTTGAGAAAAAGACATTTGGAGAAAAAGACGTTTGCAAGTTTTGTCAACACTAACATGTTTTACAAATAAAGATATGATAAAAATGCAATGTGTTTATGGAGAAAAGGGCGTTTGAAATTTGTATTAGAAAATTAGATTTGCTATTAGAAATCAATTGTAGTATTAAGAATAAAAAAAATGCAAGCTTTAAGAAGTAAGGATAAAATAGTAGAAGACAAAATGTATTTATTCATAAAAATATGTTAGGTGAGACAAAAAATTAACATATTTGCATATGATGTTACTCTATCTATTTCCATTCAAATGACACATTTCACTTGTCGAGAGCCAATCTAACTAAGCTTTACGCTAAGTTGGATTTGTTCAACTTAATATTTTTTTAAAATTAAAAATTAGATATTCAAAAATTATACGAGAAATACTTGTAAGGCCCCGAAAATTTTTTTCGAGTTATTTAAGATTTCGTCGTGCTAATGTAGGCTACATTGTTTTATCTCTTGTGCAAATAAGGATTCATAATATTATGGATATTAATTAGATAGTTTAATAAGGGTATAAGTCTTATTATAAGTGATTTGGGGTCTAAGGAGAGGCCTAAGCCTAATCCAAGATGGAAAATTACATATTAGACGAAATCTGTAAAAGAGTGTGCACAAAACCTCACTTTGAATGATCATATCTCCGGTTATATAAGGATTTGTGTGAGGATCAACCTATCAAATTAAAGCCCTTTGAGTCTAGTTTCCAACGCAATAAACCGTTCGTCATTCGGAGGTGTATACAGAATACTCGTCAGGTGTCAGATGCGCGAAGTCCTGCGCGAAGTGGACTTCGCGCACACTTCGCGCACCTTAGGCAGAATGCTCAGGAAAATGCGCGAAGTCATGCGCGAAGCTTGCACACTTCACGCATCTGGGCAACACTTCGCGCACCTGGATAGTTTTAATACCCCAAAGACCGGCCTAGAGTGTTCCCAACTCATTTTTGGGGTTATGACTTTCTCTCTCAAGAGGGTTTCATCCGAAACTTCATCCCTATGATCTAAGGTAAGATTTTTATAGTTCTTTGAGTAATTTCTACCCTTAAGCACTTATACTAACAAGGATTAATCTTCAAAATCCTTAGATTTTCCTTCTAATTCTTGAATTCTTCAAGAACACCTCAAGTGGAGATTCTTAAAATTCTTACTACAAGAGATATGTTTATCATCTCCAACTACTCTATGGTGATTATTTATGTAAGATACATACATTAGAACTCATGAGAGGGTGATTGGGAGCCATGGGTTCCTAACCTAGGTTATGTTAGTATTGTAGAGGTTGTGAGATGTGTTATTGAGGTGTGATTCTTGGTATGGTAGTGTTATGTATACATGCTTGTGCAAATAGAGTTGTGGGAAGATTGATGAACCTAAATAAGTAAAGATTGGGTTAGGAATGAAGAAATTCTTGAAAAGGGGATTTGAAATCAAGATGCCCAACTAGTATTTGATAAAATGCTCAAATGAGCTAGTTTCATGAATATCTTTCTAATATATGTTTAATTTTGTTATGTCTCATAGTAGATTGGAATTGCTAGAGTTTTTGGAGTGTTGTAGTAACTTAAGGAAAGCTCAATCGAGGTATGTATGGCTAACTTTGATTCTCGTGAAATCGCCCTTATGTGTGCAATTCGTTTGGCATGTGTTAATTTGAGAGATTGTGTGTAATTTGTTGATTTTGTTGTTGGGTATCTAATTGATGTTAAACTACATGTGGTGTGGTATGAAATATGAATTGAAAGATAATAAGGGAATTGGAATTGGTGAAGAATTGTGAATAATGGTTATGATGGCCTTTATAGCACCTTGTGGAAGAGAAACGAAACACTTGAGAATTGGTTTATTGTGGAAAGAGACGAAGCACTTGAATTGTGGAAAATTGTTGAACATACTTGTGTGAATATTTTTGATTATGGAAATATTGTAACTTGGTTGTGATATTGGCTTGATAAGTAATTGAGAACATGGAACAATGTGCAAGTTGCTTATTTGAACTTGTTGAAATTGTGTGTAGTACCTTATCTGCTATTTGAAATTGTTGTGTTTTAAACTGTAAGGCGGGGTCGTGTTGCGCGCCGCAACATGAGGAAATAAGGTGTGGGTTGGGGTGATAAGGGTGGCCGAGGTAATAAGGGTGGTCAGGGGCAATAAGGATGGAAAGCGATCGAAATCGCTATTGAAAATTGATACAAAAATCAATGATGTGAAATTGTGAAATGAGACAGCAGGAGAGTTTGCAACCTGGGGGGCACTGATTGCCCCTATGATTGACTACTTGCAATTTGTGTGGTTGATTGGTTGTTGTTCTATTTGTTTACCTTGAACGTGTTTGTGTTGAGGCTTATCTGAAATGAGTAAAAGGTGGAAAACATGGTTGGCTGGCTTGATTAGTTTTGATGTAATTTAATGGCTTGAGTTTACTTGGGACAAAGTTTGTCCATACATACCAGTACAATTCAAGTGTACTGACGTCCCTTTTGCCGGGGACGCTACATTCGTATTATGATTGTAGGTGAATCGGTAGCAGGTACTTCAGCTCATCGGCAGTAGCATCCTTCATCTTCCACTGCCCGTTTTGGTGAGCCCCTTTCCTTTCGGGGCCCTACGTGGCTCATGCCACTCTTGTTTAGACTTTATTTTGATTTTGTGTAAGGTATAGCCGGAGCCTTGTTACCGGCAAGTATTGTATCATCCTTTGTATCCTAGAGGTTCCGTAGACAGTAAACTGTGGGATTCGAGGCTCATGTATATATTATGGTGGGCGTTGTAAAAACTGTAAACTTGTTAATGAATCATTGGCATGGTTATGTTTGTATGCATTGTGAAATCAGTTATAATTGGTTAATGAGAAATAATCAACACGGGGGTAACACGTGGGAATGAAAGGCACCCAGGTCCGCTTGACTGGGGCTACCTAGTCAGGTGCCGGTCATGTCCCTCGATTTGGGGCAAGAAATACTATAAGTTACAATTTTCTCATATCAATATGATCAAAAAGATATTTTAAAATATTGGTCAAACGTCACATAATATGACTCTCGATAAGCGAAATGTGTTATTGAAACAGATGAAATATAAGATATTTACAATTACAAAATAATGTACAAATAAGTCAACTAAATTCATCATCTATGTATATTTAGAATATAGTCAATACATCACTATGTTAGTGTAAGAGAAAATTATTTCATCAGTTAAACAAAAATATTATATATATATATATATATATATATATATATATATATATATATATATATATATATATATATATATATATATATATATATATATATATATATATATATTTAATTAGTACATTATACACACGTGCATTGCAGTATACTAAAACTGGTAATAGTAATAAAAGATAACAAATAATTTAAATAGGGCATGAACTTATTAATGACTAGGGAGCACTAGAAAAATTAATCAGAAGAGAGGTAGGACAAAATTGGGTATCAACAGTGTTGATACTACACTTCTGTGCGTTTTTGCACAGGTCCAGGTTCTAAGCAGGAGCAGCAGCAGTAGTACACTAGCGAGATTACCGTACTTCCGAGACTGAGGTAGCTTGCAGACGTCCGCAGGCCAGGCGTCTCCTCTAATTGATTTTATTATTGATGTGGTCTCATTGTTCCGAGACAGACGGTTATTACGTACTTCTTTCAGACCATTATGTGTAGTTATTCTTTAGTTCGTGAGTTTGTGACTCCGCATCTTGGATAGAGGGTTTATGTCAGTTACTTTACACTATTATTCATCTTTTATTCGAAAGACTTCCAAATTTAAAAATATGAGCATTTATTCTTGCTATTAAATATGAGAACAAAATGATTGTATAAACAGGGAGATGGTGAGTGAATTGGCTTGCCTAGCTTCCACGAGTAGGCGCCATCACAATCCCGACGGTGGGGGAATCCGGATCGTGACACCCACACCCTTCTATGAACCTTCTAAAATCCCTGGTTTCATATTATTGTACCTCACTTCCTTGTGATCTGTCCCCACATATATAACTGAATTAAAGTCCCCCATTATCAACCAAGGATGAATCATTAGTTCCTCTATTTCCTTTAGTTTCCTTCATAGTTTCCTCCTAGCCGGGACATTATGCCACCCATACACTACTAAAAAATGAATGACTATATTAGTATCTCTAGGCTATATTATCCCATTAATGAGCTGATCATGGATGTCCATGGCCATAAATTTGACTTTAGTAGCGTCCCATATTAGCCAAATACGATCTCTAATTGTATTAGATCCGTTGGTACACCATTCCTAGCTATAAGCTATTTTATTTACTATCTTGGCAATCTTATAGCTATTAACTCTATGATGTGAGATATCTATTAAGTTTACTTTATTCTCCTTTAAAAACTCATTCAACTCCTTTTATTTATATATTTTGTTTATTCCCCTAACATTTCATGTGATGACCTTTATGTGGAATGTTGAGATGGTTGGGGTCTTCATTCATTCCTACCACAACTACATTGCCCTTTAGTATCTATTTCCCTTTGTATGCCTGTGCATTGGTTTCTAATAGTGGACCAAAATCACTGTTAGTAGGCACTTGACTTGTTGCTATACTGACATTTTTATTGCCTTTGTTTGTAGACGTCCTTCTTGATTTTTCCATCCTTCATCATCCTTGGGATCATGATGTTGAGTTCGTCCAATACCCATTCCAATCCCCTGTTTCTGCACTACCATCCGAGTCTATGGTTTTTTGGTTTGCCATACCCATTGCTTGGTCTAATTCTTCTCCCTTGGCTTTTGTTTTTTTCCTAGATTGTTTATTTTTGCAAATAGCCATATTCATAGTAATCCATCTCAATAATCCGTATTTTATTTGAAGGACAACAATACAATTATAAATGTTTTGTCTTTTCATGAAAAGTTAGATTTAAGGCAATGGGAAGGTAACTTGATTGTCACATATTAGCTTCATTTGTTTGACTTAACTTCACCACAATTATTGGAGAAACTGTTTCAACTATATTAGCTTACAAGTTATAATTATCATCACTATCTAGTGGATAACGTTTCTCTTATCTCATTGAGAACTTGTTTAATTCGCATAAGAATATCCAACAAAGTATGCGTTGATGGTCTCATATTTACCGTAGGAAATGCGTTGTTGTTTCCTTATATTATCTTAGGTTAAGTTAGGCTTAAGGTTCATTTTATTTACATATGTCAGAGATAGATACACTCAAGCGTTGAGTTTTATTTAATAAGATAAAAGAGGTTTGAATGAAAATGGAGGAAAAAGAATTGGAGGAAAATGTACAGTTTGAAATGTTCTTTTTGTCAAGGCATTTTGTTGTACTTATATAGAGAAGCACATCTTTACCTCTTGAAAATTGAGAAGATTTAGTGCCTAGCGTAATTGCGCTCTCGGCTTCAAATTTGGATTTGGTCAAATGATTTAATTGATTGATATATATTTTTTTGACCAAATTTATTAATTTTCTTTTTCCTATAATTACTCATGCAAATTTTTAAAAGAAAAATTTGCGGTATAAATTTATTTTAACTTTTTTCCAAACGTCAAATTTGCGACCAAACAATTCACTTAACATAAATTTGATTAATTTTTGCCAAAAAATACCTCGTCCGACGAACAAGTATCTTGGCTCATGTTGAAACCCAAACTGTTGGTTATAAATGCGAAGGACTAGCCTAATTTTTCATACACTATACATCGAAAAATCTGCATATATTTTATTCTCTTTCTATGCATTTATGCATAGTTTTCAAATGAAAAAGTAAGTGTTTAGTATGATTTCCAACCATTTGTTAAGTTCCCTGAAATTCTGTAATTTATATTATCGATACAATAAATAGTTCTTCCATTTTATCTTGGGAGAAATAATCTGAATTTTTTGAGAAATAATGAGGGATATTTTTTTTTTTAAATACAACCTTGTGTTATTCTTGGAACTTTATTTTTTTCGATTCAAATTCTATTTTGTTCATCTAACTTTTTTAGTTTCTGACCGTGGACACAAAATACTAATATCAAGTTCTTGGTACTAATCTTGAGCCCAAGTGTTCCACGTTGATTGTTGATTTTCATAAAACACCCTTTTTAGTGGTAATTAACTATCTATAGATACCATTTGCTATATTACGGATTGTAGATACGTTTTCTGTTGTTATATGATGTATTAGATGTACTTAAGCTACTGTACTAATGAATACAATAGCAAAAATAAGTGTGAATCAGGAAAGTCTAGCCAATCAGTTGTTGTATTCGAGTGTATTTGACTGTATTAATGGCGTGAAACATGGGATTATAGCTGGACAAATTATTGTATTGTCTGTATTCACGGTGTGAAACATGAAATTATAATACTTTTAAACGGAAAGTGAATCAATCAACATAATAGACTCCTAATATAACTCAACAAACTCAATTATAACACGCAAATTTTATATTTTAAGTTATATAATACATCTGAATACATAAGTCTATATCTATATCTATACTTTATTAAAAATAGGAAGGTCTTTAGTGAAATATTGTTCGCTTATTTTACCTTTTAAAAATAAAGTTTAAGCTAGACATAATAGTCATTTAATAATTTTTTCCTAATATTTAGGATATTGAAATATAATTACAATATACTACTTCTGTTTTTCAAGTAGAATAGTTTTCAAGTATGATGAAAATATTTGTATGATGAAATTTCAAGTAATGTTTAACAAATTTTATCATAATAAGGTCCGTACAATTTAAAGATGTATTATTATTCGTAGTGATACATGAATTTGGTAACAAAAGGTAAAGCAAAAGATTTAAGTTGAATAAAATAAGTGTTGATTGAAGATTAAGTTACAGTTTTTTTAATTATTGAGTTAGCTATATATGATTACTATTCATAATTTTCAGGAATTTATACTTTTATTTTATAACTCAAACAATTTTTGTAATATAATATTTATATAATTCTCTTAAAAAAATTATATTCATTGAGACAACAAACACCTGCAACGTGCGTACTCTAACCTAAAAAACAACTAACATTTTAATTACTAATTTTTTTTCATATTTGAAATATATAGAAAATCTTAAAAATATGTAATATTTACACCTGCAACGTGCGTACTCTAACCTAAAAAACAACTAACATTTTAATTACTAATTTTTTTCATATTTGAAAAAAATAGAAAATCTTAAAAATATGTAATAATTGGAAACATAATTAAAGAACCTCGTATGGTACACTTGATGTAGACGCTTATTTGAGTTCCTACCATATAATTAAAACATAATTAGCATAAAAATACTAAAACTTTAAAATTATAAAATCTAAAGGTTAAATAAAATTATAAAATAAAAGGTTAAATTGATAGCTGGTGGGAATACCAAAACTCAAAGTCATACTATTTCTCATTTATTGAGCAAGCTAAATATGATCAATATTTATTATTTTCAATAACTTATATTTTCAAAAATTTAATTATATAATGAAAACATATTATTTTTATGCCGACTTATCTATATCTATATTATATTAAAATCACAAAAACCCTTATCAAAATAATGTTCGGCTTTTTTACCCTTTAAAAATAGAGTTCGCATCGGACAGAATAGTCATTTAATTATATTCCTATTATTTAGGACATTGAAATTAATTAAAAAGTTACTATTAAATCTTTCCTTATTTGAATTAGGTATAAAGTCCTAATATTTTAAGAACTTAAAAATCAAGTAAGATTTTATTTCTATAAATTCTTGACTAATATTTATAAATAATTTATTAATGGAATGTAATTATTTAATTTTGTCTATATTTGAAAGATTTGAATTATTTGTGCGATTTAACAAGCCAAAATAAGAACTTAAACAATGAAAGAATAAAACTAAAAATATGTAAAATAAGAACTTATTTCACTAAATTAAGTAATGGGAGCAAACAGAATGAAAAATCACTTGAGTGATCCAAATTCTAACATGATCGAGATTTATTACTTTAGGAACTTATCTGTTGTTATTTTTTGTTTTTCTAACTCAATCACAAACTTTAAATACTCTTTACATTATTTGAAAAGTTTATTTTTATTGATATTTAGATTAATATTAAGTCCTAAATATGATTAAATATTTATTATTTTTAAGAACTTTTAATTCTTTATTAATTTTTATTTTATATCATAAATATATCTCTTGAATATATTATTTTATATTATTTTAAAAAATTTATCTTTCTCGATATAGATACACGCGCGACGCGTTAGCGAAACGTCGTTCGCCTTATTAACCCTTTAAAATTAGAGTTTATATTGGACAAAATAGTAATCTAATTATTTTCCTAACATTTATAAATAGTCATTATTTTCCTAATATTTAGGAATATTCATTTAGTTATTTTCATAATGTCACGACCCGGAATCCCCCACCATCGGGATCGTGATGACGCCTACTTGTGGTAGCTAGGCAAGCCAATTTACTCACCATCTTCATGTTTAAACAATCATTTTGTTCTCATATTTAATAGCAAGAATAATACTCATATCTTTAAATGTGGAAGTCTTTCGAATAAAAGATGAATAATAGTGTAAAATAATTGACATAAATCCTCTACCCAAGATGTGAAATCACAAACTCACGAACTACTAAAGAATAACTACACATAATGGTCTGAAAGAAATAAATAATAATCGTCTATCTCGGAACAATGAGACCACATCAATAATAAAAGCAAAAAGAGGAGACGCTGGGCCTGCGGATGCCTGCAAGCTACCTGAGTCTCGGAAGTACGATAATCCCGCTAGTGTACTACTGCTGCTCCTGCTCAAAATCTGGACCTGTGCAAAAACGCACAGAAGCGTAGTATCAGCACAATCCGACCCCATGTGCTGGTAAGTGCTTGGCCTATCCCGGCGAAGTAGTGACAAGCCTAGGACCAAACACTCACATAAACCTGTACAGTTCTACATATGTATGTACCACAAAATAACAAAGATATTGAGTAACACAATTAACAAAGGAGGTAACATGATGGGGGAGCACAATCAGAAACACATAATTAATCACTAAGGTAAAAACAGAGTGTAGTAAAAACAATTATCACAAAACAAGAAATTTAATTGGTTGCACGGCATCACCCTTTGTGCTTTTACTCTCATCCTCACCAAATAAGTAGATAAAAGTGCACGACATCACCATTCGTGCTTTTACTCTCATCCTCACATCCATGGCACGACATGATCCTTCGTGCATGGTTTAAGTAATAGCGGCACGGAATGTCCCTTAGTGCATTAATAATAAACATGGCACGGAATGATCCTTCATGCATGGTTTAAGTAACAACGACACAGAATGTTCCTTCATGCATAAACAGTAAAATAAGGCATAGAATGATCCTCCGTGCGAACATAAGTAAAAATGACACGGCATCACCCTTCGTGCATTATCACTATTCCTCACCCAAATAACAATCACAGTCAATGGGCAAAATAATGAAACAAGTAACATGTATCATCCTGGCAAGGGAATAACAACAGTCATAACAATATCCCAGCAATGGAACAACATCAATCATATAACAAAGTCCCGGCAAGGGAGATAATAATCAACCTTCACAACCCGGCACGGGCTTAAGAACATGACTTAAGAATATTCCACATTAACTCACAACATGTATCAACAAACGACTCACGGTCATGCTAGACTCTGGTGTATAGATGCTCGTCACCACGCCTGTACACCGCACTCGATCACATAGCAATTAGCAAATTATTACACTCAATCGTATTCCCTCAAGCTAGGATAGATCAAACACTTACCTCAAAGCCTTAAAGTCCAATTAACCTTCAACTATCGCCTTACCTCGTAATTCAACCTTCAACTCGCTCGAATCTAATCACAATTGGTTCAATTACTTTAATAAATACTATATAAATTGGTTTGGATGTATCTCAAAGTTTTACTCAAAATTTCCCAAAATGCCCCCGGTCCCACGTGGTCGAAACTCGGGGTTCGGACCAAAATTCGGTTACCCATTCCCTCACGAGTTCAATTATATGATATGTTTCAAAATCGGACCTCAAATCGAGGTCCAACTCCCCAATTTATGAAAAGCCTACGTTCTACCCAAAAACAACAATTTCAACCATAAAAACCTTTGATTTCTCATGGAAAACATGTTTAATGATGTTAGGAATTGAAAGAGTTGAGTGTAAATCGACTTACAAGTGATTTGGAGTGATATTGCTCTTGAAAAATCGCCTATAGGGTTTTGGGTTTTGAAAGAATGGTAAAAAAGTGGTTTAAAATCGTTTAAGTATAAAATTGCACAGCTGCGGATATGGGAATTGCGAACATATGTTCGCAATTGCGAACATAACAGGTCCTGAGCTGCGGAATTCGCATTTGCGAAGAATAGGTTCGCATTTGCGAACCAAGGGGACTTCTGGGCCACTTCGCATTTGCGAAGTCTTTTTCGCATTTGCGAACCAAGGGGTTTTCTGGGCCACTTCACATTTGTGAATATTTGTCCGCATTTTCCAGCCAAGGCCAATTTTGGGACATCTCGCAATTGCGAGTGATTCTTCGCAATTGCGAAGATATCAGTTGGGGAAAAATACCAGCTGTGTTCTTTTTCAAAATTTGCTCTAACGGCATATCAAATCTTCACCCGAGCCCTCGGGCTCCAAAACAAACATGCACACACCCTCAAAACACATACCACGAACTTGTTCGCGCGATCAAATCGCCAATATAACATCGTTTCATAGAATCAAGCCTCAAATTGATGATTTCTTCTTTTAAACTTCATAAACTTTCAAATTTGGAACTCATGGTTCAAAACACATCAAACGACGTTCAATTTCCGTCAAACTTTGCAGAAAGTACTTAAATAATATATAAGACTTATACCGGAACCAAAATACGAGCCCGATACCATGGTCTTTTAATCAATTTTCATTTCCATTTTCCTTAATGATTTCAGAAAAATAATTTAACAGAAAAGTTCATATCTTGGGCTCTAGGCCTCGAAATTCGACCGCGGACGCATGCCTGAGTCCCATATTTTCCTATGGACCTTCCGGGACCGTCCGATCTCGGGTTCGGATCCGTTTACTAAAAATGTTGGCCGAAGTCAACTATATCAATATTAATATCAAATTTCTTCAAATTTTCCATAGAATTCACATATTCTAACACAAAAAATTTCCGGATACGTGCCCGGACTACGCACGTAAATTAAAGCAATATAAAATAAGGTTTTCAAGGCCTCGGAAGAGCGGAACAGATGAGGAAAATAGCCGTCGACTTCTTGGGAAAAATGAGGAAGATGATGACCCTTTCGGTCGTCACACATAATATGTTGTACTTCAAAAAAATTAAAACTTTTGTATTAAATTCTCTCCAAACTTAAAATATATCGAAAGTCCTAAAATTTAGGAGTATAAAAAATATTAAGATTTTACCTTATATAAATCTTTTTATTATTTGAACTAAGTAGCATAATTATAATATGTGACGAAAATTTAAAAACTTGTGTAGAGGTAAACGCGCCGCAAATAAGTTGTCCTTTATAGTTTATAGGTGTGATTTACTAGCCCAAAGCCCCAATTCCCATTTACGCCCCATTTTTCAGTCCACTGCTTCCCCAGTTCTTCTTCTTCACTTCTTCCTTATTCCTCAATCAAAAATCAAACAACTCCTCCACCAGTCTGCCTCCAATCCCGCCCAACAAGCAGCTTCTCCTTAAACCCCCACACCTCACACTTCCATTCCTCTGTACTTTTCAAGTACAGAAGAAACAAAAAATAATCTTTTTGAGATGAAGAGAACACAAGAGATAATCCAATTCACTAAACAGCCCTACATTGAAGATGTTGGTCCTAGAAAAATGTCAGTTAATTGAATTTTTCTTGTTTTTTATTTTCTGGGTTTAGTTAATGTTTTGATCAATTGTTTTTATTATTGTTGGAACAGAAAAAGCATTCAATTTTCTCTATTCTCAGAGGCGGAAATTTTGAAGTTAGGAGAAGTTGAAGTCTACCGTGGGGTTTATTATGAATCTACTAAAAAGCCTATTCCTAATGGCTTGTTAGATCCCCGCATGGTAATCCTCTTTCAAATCTTATTCACATAATAATCTCATTTAAATTGGCTTAGCAACATAATTATTGAACATTGTTTATAGAAGGCGGGTCCTAGCTCGTCTATATACTACTCCATCCATTCCACTTTATGTGACACAGTTCCCTTGCACCTTGTTGCATATTGTATTGTTTCGTATCGTTGATGACTATAATATTTGTTTTGATTGTTACTTAAATTTTATGTATCATATTGTTAAATCCGTACTCATGTAACGATAAAAAGTTCCATTTTATGTGTGGTCGCGTTGTTAATTTGTTCTTCTTCTTGTTTTGTCCTTAATTATTATTTAATAATTACATTTTACCCTTTACCCTACATTTTTTTAATAACTCTACCTAGTACCCCACACTTTCATATTGTAAGCTTATTCCTCAAATTGCTGGCTATGTGACATTATAAAATGATATAATCTACTCAGACATTGTATTCATCGATACAATATAGTACAATACATGATGAAATGATACCTATCAACCATCAAAACAAATTGTTATTAGTACATTAAAAAAAGAATGGCACATTTCAATATTTGGAAACTGTTTAACTTTTAACTTCCCATTGCTCTTACGGAGAAACTTGTATAGCCATACAAATACTCTGGCACTTTTAAGACCAAAGATCTCAAAAGTCTTCGTTTTTTCTTAATATCAATACCAAGTCCATACCAAGTCAAAATATGTCACATAGAAAGTATATAATTTGTGGTTTGTTGTATAGAGGTGTAGCTGTTGCTCTGGGAACTATTTTTAGGGCTGCTGGGAGTATAATGCAGTTTAATCATTATTTTTGGAGCGTGAGTGTTTACAGGTTTTCAGTTGCTAACAGTTTATGATCTGTGCATATCAGTTTAAACGAGTGGAGGCCAAATAAAACTATTTTGATTTATGGTTAGATGGTGGAAAGGAACAACTTTGAGCTTCATGTTTCTCTTTGAGTTTGAGTAAGTTTTTTTTATGTCTTTTATGCTGATTTCCGTATCTTGATTATACAAAGTTTTGGATTTTCAGGGGCCTCCAAACAAGAATGGGGGTTGTGAAACATGTCATGGGAACTTTAGAGAGTGTCCAGGTCATTACGGATACTTGGTGCTTACTCTACCGGTTTATAATGTTGGATATTTAGGCACGGTGGTGGACCTCTTGAAGTGCATATGCAAGGTGATATCTTGTTTGAACTTAACCCCTTTTATCTCAGCGGAGGGTGTTTGGATTGGCTTATTTTAAGTGCTTATTGGCTTTTAAGCACTTTCTAGTTTTTGTGGTGTTTGACAATGATAAAAAGTGCTTAAAACACTTACTTTTAGGCATGTAAAGTACAAAAGTAAGCCAAAAGCCAAAAGTACCAACTCTTGGCTTTTGGCTTTTAGCTTATAAGCTACTTTTTTAAAAGCCAATCCTAACACCCTCTTGATCTTTTCTGGTATATATCAACTTTATACAACTTCAAGAATGCAATTTAACTGGACAGAGAGGTTGAAAACTTTAGTTTTTCTTCCACATCATATTGGTAGTAGCGAGGAAAAACTGTATACAAATTGTTTAAAGTTTCTTTGATTGAAAAAAAGAAGTCATTTAAAACTTTAATTTTAAGCTATTAAATGATGAAATTTGTGATAGTTTTATGTTAAGTTATTTTTAGAACTGTGAAATTTATTTGGAGACATTAAGTTGAATAATGAGAAAAAGACACCTAAGGTCCTATTATTGTCAAGACAAAAATAGTAGTATATTGATCAAAACTCCATATAATTGATGTGCCTTTTCATAATACTTGTGCAAATTATGACACTGACTTGGTCGTTTATTGATGAAATTGTTTCTCCCAAAAAAAGAAAAGAAAGGGAAAAAAGAAAGAAAATAGACGAGAATGACTTTGAAGTAAGATGACTGGGAATAGCAATAGAGTAGGTACAAATTGAACAATTCTAACTGACCTCAAAGGATAATTGGTAGTCATCCATGCCAGGACAATAATCTATTTGATTCTGATACTTTGACAAAGATTCCATTGTGAAGTTGGTTAGGAGAGTAGTATTTACTATATTAAACCAAACAAAATGAAAAAACCAAGAAAAGAAAAAGAAGAAAATGGTTTGGAGATAGTACCAGTGATATTAGTAATTTATGATGCCTTGTCAGAGTTTTTTTTTTTCCTTCCTCTGACCGTGCTCAAGAGCTTGGTATCTACTTTGCTTGCAGTGCTTTAATATATTTCTTTATGCAACCGCTTTTTTTATCAGTGCTGCTCTTCAATACTTCTAGATGACAAGGAGCGTCGAGTCTTTTTGAAGAAGATGAGAAATCCAAGAACTGAGCCTTTGATGAAGAGTGAACTACAGAAAAAGGTTGTGAAAAAGTGTACTTCCATGACAAGTGGCCAGAAGAGTGTCGCATGTTCCAAATGCGGATACATGAATGGTTTGATATTCTTCTTTGTCTTCATCTTTTTGGCTAAAGCTAGTCCTTTGTTCTAACTAGATGCCATCTGCATTTCTGTTGACTATTTATTATGCTGTGCAACTATTTCTATGTGATTTTGAAGGGCATTCATTTGAAAAAGAAATCTAGGAAAATTGTTTTATCTATAATATCGAAATCAAAGTGAGTGGATATTATTTAACTTGTAAATTTGAAAAATATGTGAAAATTGGTGAAACTTTTTTCTTGAAAAATTGCTTCAGATTCTCCAAAGCTGAAAAAATTTCAGATTTTTTTCTCAAGTAAATGTATTTCGATTTTTTCTAAAAGCTGAAATGCTACCCCAGAGGTGTTTTTTAGTTTCCTGCTATAACTAAAAACTTTTATCTAGAAATGGCATTTGGTTGGAATTCTTTTTCCACAAAAATTGATAAGGATATTCGCAAAAGACTTTCAACACTTTTTGATAACAAATGCTCCATTGTTTAGAAGGTTGGGCCTTGGGCCTTGAATTTTTCTTGATTTCTAGTGCGGAATGTTAAATTTTGTTTTAGCTTTTATGTTGAGGAATTCACATTTCTCTTTATAGAACCAATGATGTAATACTTCTTTTGGCATGTGAATCGTATAATATGCAGATAATTCTTCAACAAAAAAATTCCTTAATACTAATTGTCAAATTCAAGCTCATTATAACATGTATATTGCCGGTAAGATTGTACCAATAAAGAAACCAAATTGTTATAATGCCTCTTGTAGATAAATAGTCACCATACCTACTAATTTACATTAGGATGGCTCTTTGTTCCGAGTTGCATTTTTTCTTTTTATGCTGGATTATATTCCATAGTGAGTGAAGGTGTTAAAATGGAACGACTTGGAAGGAAGTTGTCTCAAAAGAGCTACAATCTCTTGGAATCCATGCAGATTTAGCAGAAGAAAAAAATTATATAGGCAATATAAGTTACTTCGTCCCAATTTACGTGGCACCGTTTGACTAAGGACAAAGTTTAAGAAAGAAAGGAAGGCTTTTGAAACTTGTGGTCTGAAACAAGTCTTAGATATTTGTGTGACTATAAATCTTCCTATTAAGGGTAACGTGAAAATTTTAATGTTAAATTATTTTCAAACATAGAAAATTGATATCCTTTTTGGACAGACTAAAAATGATAGAGTGCCACACAAATGGAATGGAAGGAGTAGCTAGGAATGTATTTTAGTCATGTTAAGCCGTTTATTTAGGTCCTATACTTTGTAGGAGTCTTCTAATGCTATTAGATATTCTCATACGACTAGGAAATATAGAGAATGTCTAGCACTTTTCATATTTATTTTTATGATGTATAATGTTAGTGTGAGATGATTTAAATGGGGAATAAAGTTATGGGTTGATTGGTTTGGGGTGACGCGTTACATGAGAAATGTTAAATCATGTCAGCATGTTGCTTAAGTGGCTTCTCTTTATGCATAAAGTAGATAATTGCCATGTAGTTCTATGATAAGCGAGGAATTTGTTCGCTAGGATAAGTAAATAAAATATCTCCACTAGGATAAGTAAATAAAATATCTTTGTGAGAATGCACAAGAGAAAAATATTGTTGATTGATATTCTATGTTACAACGAGCCCTATTTATATGTATACATAACACATAGCCTACTCCTATTACATAAGGGACTAGGACTAATTATATATATTCACATTACTATTCTAACACTGCTCTTAGGCTGGTGCATTTAAATCATATGTACCGAGCTTGTTACATATGTAGTTAATATGAGGACCAGTGAGGGACTTGGTGAAAATATATGCAAGCTGACCATTCGACTTCACAAACTTTGTAGCAATATCCTCCGTGAGTATCTTTTCTCTAACAAAAGTGACAATTAATCTCAATGTGTTTAGTTTTCTCATAGAACACATGATTTGACGCAATTTGAAGAGCAATTTGATTATCACACACAAGTCCTATATGACTAATCTCACCAAATTTCAACTCTTTGAGCAATTGTTTGATCCAAATTAGCTCACATGTCGCTATAGCCATTGCTCGATATTTTGCTTCTGTACTAGACCGAGCAACTCTTGCTCTTCCAAGATTCCAATTTTTCTCTTACTAAGACACAATATCCAGACATAGAACGTCTATTAGAAGGTGATCCTGTCCAATCAACATGTGAGTATCCAACGATCTGCTCATGGCCTCGATCCTCAAACAATAAACCTTTGTTTGGAGTTGTTTTTATATAGTGAAGAATGCGGACAACTGCATCCCAATGACTATTAAGGGGGAATCCATAAACTGACTCACAACACTCACAGGAAAGGAAACGTTAGGTCTAGTCACTGTGAGGTAATTTAATTTATCA
The DNA here is from genome assembly GCA_032618575.1 of Nicotiana noctiflora. Taxonomy (NCBI): domain Eukaryota; kingdom Viridiplantae; phylum Streptophyta; class Magnoliopsida; order Solanales; family Solanaceae; genus Nicotiana; species Nicotiana noctiflora. The sequence continues at coordinate 55,742 of JASVEL010002898.1, forward strand.
ACCAACCGCGTATATCTTGCAGGACCACTAAGAGGCTCCCCATGTCCTTGAGTGTCAACAACAGGTCTACAACCTGTCATTCATATCTCTTTAAGAATATCTAAGGAATACTTTCATTGTGAGGTCACAATACTTGAGCTAAACTGGGTGACCTCAATACCTAGAAAATACTTTAATCTGCCCAGATCCTTAGTCTGAAAGTGCTGAAAGAGATATTACTTAAACTTACTAATACCATCATGATCATTGCCGGTAATAAGGAGCATGGAAGGGGTGTAGTGTGGGACCTCTCATTTAGGAGGAACATGCAAGATAAGGAGATTGCGGAGCTCCAATATTTATAGACACTGCTATATGGGCAAGACATGCCTCAGCCATTTTGTGATTCTTGGAGATGTGGTTTGCGTGGCAATGGTCTGTTCACCTTAAATTCCTTTTACCAGAGTATGTTGGTGAGAGATGAGGCTCTTTTCCATACTTCTCGATTTGAATTGCTAAGGCGCCCACGAATGTGTGCTTTTTTGCATAGCTAGCGGCGAGGGGAGTGATTTTGACTGCTAAGAATCTGCGAAAGAGGGGAATTACACTTGTTAGTTGGTGTTATATATGTAAAAGCTCAGGGGAAGAAGTTATCTTTTGTTGCATTGCAGTGTCCTCGGCTTTGTGGAGTGGAGGGTGATCCTGAACACTTTTGATGTTCCAATTGTTGATGCCAAGCACTGTAAAGGAAATGCTATATAGCTGGTCCGGTTTCTGTAGAAGAAGAAAGCAAAAGGCATGGAAGTTCGCTTCGTTAACTCTCATGTGGATAGTTTGGGGGGAGAGAAATAGGAGAGCTTTTGAGGGGATTGAGTCTCGTTTTTCACATCTTAAGAATTGTCTTTTATCTTTGACCGCTTTTTGGTCATATAATCCCTATTTGTATAGAAGATTCGACGCCTTTTGTAGAGAATCATGTTCTGATGTAAATTCTCTACTTTTTGGTATACTTCTTATCAGTGTTATCAAAGGCAAAAAGCGCAAAAAGCGCAAAAAAGCTCTAAGGTCCGTTGGGGCTTTAAGCGCAAAGCGCAAATAAAGCGTGGGCTTGATGAAAAAATGCGCAACTGGAGAAAACATAAAAATATGTGTATGTAATCCAACACTAATAATTATAAGCATGAATTACAAATATACGGACAAAGAAATTGGAAAACAATTACGAATAAAGTAAAATATCAATTATTTAATGCCGCTTTTACAAGATTATACTCATTGGCAAGGAAAAGTATGCCTTAGAGCCTGGATGAAATACTAAAGCGCACACAAAGCGAGGCGAAACGCTCAACATGTTTTGAGCCTCGCTTCAGGGCTTAAGTGTGCTTTAAGCGCGCCTTGGACAACACTGCTTCTTATATACGGGAGTTCTCTCCCTTTTGATTAATACAATTTACTTTATTAAAAAAACAATATCGTCAACATAAACAACCAGATAAATACAGAGATTTGAAGCAGAATGCCGATAAAACACAGAGTGATTAGCTTCATTATGAGTCATGCCAAACTCCCAAATATCTGTGCTGAACTTACCAAACATAGCAGAGATTGCTTTAGACCATAGAGGGACCGAGCAACCGACATACGAGGCCACTAGATTACCCCCGAGCAATAAAATCAGGTGGTTGCTCCATATAACCTTATCTTCAAGGTCACCGTAAAGAAAAGCATTCTTAATGTCCAACTAATAGAGAGGCCAATGACGAACAACAACCATGGATAGAAAAAGGTGGACTGATGCTATTTTAGCCACAAGAGAGAAAGTATCACTATAATCGAGTCCAAATATCTGAGTATACGCTTTGAAAATAAGACGAGCCTTAAGTCGATTAACTTGGCCATTTCGACCAACTTTGATTGTACATCCAACAACAGCCAACGGTCGGTTTACCCGAAGGAAGAGGAACAAGCTCCCAAGTACCACTCGTATGTAAAGTAGACATCTCGTCAACCATAGCCCGTCGCCACCCTGTCTAAGTGATTACCTGGACCAAGTATGATTGAGTTTTAAAGAAAGTAACTTCAGCACACATAAGATACTATTGGAGGTCAGGAGAATAGCGTCGACATCCCTTTTGCGTTCTCGAGTAACCCAGAAATATGCACTTAAGGGCACAATGAGCTAATTTATCTTTTCCTGGAGTAAGGTTATGAACAAAATACGTACTCCCAAAGACACGGGGTGGAAGGGAGAATAAAGGTAAGTGGGGAAACATGACAGGGAATGAAACTTGATTCTAGATAGTTGAAGATGGCATACAATTAATAAGATAGCAAGATGTAAGAACTACATCCCCCAAAAAACGCAGCGGAACATGAGATTGTATGAGTAGGGTACGAGTAGTTTCAATAAGATGTTTATTCTTTCTTTCAGCTATGTCATTTTGTTGGCATGTGTACGGATAAGATGTTTGATGAATAATCCTATGGGAGTTCATAAACTGCTGAAATGGGGAAGACATACTCTAGGGCATTATCACTACTAAATATGCGTATAGAAACCCCAAATTGATTTTGAATTTCAGCGTGGAAGGTCTGGAAAATAGAAAACAACTCGGATCGATTTTTCTTCAAAAATATGCAAGTGCACCTGCAATAATCATCAATGAAACTGACAAAGTAGTGGAATTCCAAGGTATAACTGACCCGATTAGGACCCCAAACATCTGAATGGACTAAAGTAAAATGTGACTCTGCTTGATTATCAAGACACCGTGAGAAATGAGAGCGAGTATGCTTACCCAGCTGACATGACTCACATTCTAGAGTGGACATGTACCATTTTATTAGGTTTTGACAAACTGGGATGTCCCAACCGTTTATGTAATTAATCTATTAAATCAGTAACAGGACAAGTTGTTGAAGGAAGACAAGATGTGAGTCCATGTGATTTTGCAAGGATAAGGTAATAAAGTCCATCTGATTCACGTTCGGTACTAATGATCTGTCCCGTACTGCGTTCTATAAAAATAAGGTCATCAAGAAATAAAACAGCAGATTTAAGTGATTTGGCTAAGCGACTAACGACTATGAGAGTAAAAGGACTACCTGGAACATAAAGAATTGAACCTAAAGGTAAGGAAGGAAGTCGACTTGCTTGACCTATTGCAGTTGCCATAGTTTGAGACCCATTGACCATTGTGACTGATGGAAGAGATTGAGAATATTAAATACCGGTGAAAAGAGATTTGTTATTAGAAATACGATCTGATGCAACTGAATTGTTAGCGGTTCTCGTGTCTGCCTATTTTCCCCCCCCCTTCGCAATTTTGTATGGTTCATTGACAGCAAGTTCTTCAAGGTATGCATCTTTTGACTCATCTTTAACCTGAGTCTCTTGATCCTTTTAATTGGCAAGCTCCAGCGGAGGCTCCACCTGCTCGTTGTTCTTGTTTCCTGAAAACTCCATGGAAACTTTACGGGGATCAAGTATAGAGGATTCATTGAAGGTGACATCTTTAGTAACTATAAATTTGAGCAAAGATAAACACCAAAGTTTGTACCCTTTTACTTCATTCACATACCCTACAAATATGGCCTTTTTAGCCCTTGGTTCAAGCTTTCCTTCATTAACGTGATAATAAGCTGGACACCCAAATACTAAGTATGAATAGTTAGAGGGTTCACCTAACCATACCTCATTCGGAGTCTTAAAGTCAATTGTCGATGCTGGAGATCGATTGACAATATGAGCAGCAGTGTGAACTGCTTCAACCTAAAATACTTTGGACATTTTGGCTTGTATGAGCATACAACGAGCCTTTTCAAGAAGAGTTTTGTTCATTCTCTCGGCAACTCCATTCTGTTGTGGGGTATGCCTGACAGTCCTATGTCTTGAGATCCCATGAACCTTGCATAATTCATTGAACTCTTCATTGCAAAACTCCAAGCCATTGTCTGTGCGAAGATACTTGATTTTTCTCTCCATTTGATTTTCAACCAAAATCTTCCACTATTTAAATGCTTCAAAAGCATCACTTTTTGCCTTCAAAGAATGCACCCAAACCTTTCGTGAGAAATCATCAAAAAAAGTGAGAAGATACCTCTTTTTGCCCGTCGATGGAAGTTTTGAGGGAATCCCATAAATATGAATCGATGTAGTCTAGCACTCCTTTTGTCTTGTGTTTGCCAGTGCTGAAGCTGACCTTCTTCTGCTTCCCTAGAACGCAGTGCTCACAGAAGTCAAGTGTGCTGATCTTCTCACCTTCCAAAAGGTTACGATTGCTCAACATCTCCGGTCCACTTTCGCTCATATGACCCTGTCTCATGTGCCATAGTCTTGCCTTGTAATCATTAGATAACTGCACTGTAGATGCATTTGCAGAGCCAACAATGGTGCTTCCGGCCAATGTGTAAAGGCCGTTCTCCAGCTTGCCTTTCAGCATGACTAAAGAACCTTTAGTCACCTTCATAGTTCCTGCTTCACTCATATACCTGTAGCCTTGTTCATCCAGAGTACCCGAGGAGATCAAATTCTTCTTTAGATCAGGAACATGACGGACTTGTGTAATAGTCCTCGCGACTCCATCATGGCAGCGAACTCGAACCGAGCCAATGCCAACTATTGCACAAGTTGCATTATTGCCCATTACTACGGTTCCTCCACTTTTCTCATAGCTGCTAAACCAGTCTTTTCGGAACGTCATATGCAGAGTGCAAGCAGAGTCTAACACCCATTTGTTTTCATAATTACTATTATTACACGATTTTGTTAGTACATAATCATTATCAAAATCATGTACATGTTCAATCGTAGATGCACTCGCCTTTTCCTTGGACTTTGACATTGGGCAATCTCGTTCAAAGTGCCCTTCTTGCCACAACCCCAACACTTTGTATTCTTTTTGTTCACACGAGACTTTGATCTGTACTATGATTTGCTCTTTCCCTGTTGGCTAGTCCGGCCTCTCACAAAGAGCCCACTTGCTTGGTCATCCCTATCTCCTTCGATGTGTCTCCGCACATCACTAGAGTTAAGTGCTTGCCGCACTTGCTCAAGCTTGATAGGCTCATTGCTATACATCATTGAATTCTCAATATCACGATATCCTGAAGTCAATGAAAATAGCAAAGCACATGCAAGCGTCTCCTCCTCCCTTTTAATTCCTGCAATCTGCAAGTCCATGACAAGTTTATTGAACGCATCTAAATGATCTTGTAACGAAGTACTGACCCCATCTTAAATGTGTGAAGACGCCGTTGTAACAACATCCTTATTGTCACTGATCGGTCTTGGTATAACCCTTTTAGCTTTTCCCATAACTGTTTGGCCGTCTCTTCGGTACCTGTACTCACTTCACAAAGCACGTTGGGTGCAAGGGATAGTTGGATTGCACTCAATGCATCCCCTTCAATCTTCTCCAAGTCTGGAGCTGATATATCCTTACGATACTTTCCGTCAATAGCATTGATTGAACCTTTCTTCCGCAGTAACGCCATTATCTGGATCTTCCAGATATTGAAGTTGTTGCGTCTATTGAATCTATCAATTTCAAACTTCATGGAACTCATCTTTGCTTGTTCTTCCTCCTTGGATCGTTATGAATCCTGTCGCTCTGATACCAATTGTTAGCGGAAACGTAAAAGAAAGAAAACAAGGTTTAACATGGTTCGGATCAAAATAATCCTACGTCGACCAGAGAACAATTGTCTTTCTATTATTTACAATAGAAGGTGAGATTTTCTAATTATACTTTCTCTCTTAACTCTTTGCTCACTACAATGTATTGTATTGTGTTTTTCGGATGGTTTCTACAAATGAAGGAGTGCATCTATTTATAGAGGTAAGGAACTCCTCTTGGTGTCATTGGTGACATAAAAAGTACCTCCTCTTGATGCCATGGGTGGCATCAAAAGAGGAAGCTCCCTCCTAGCATTCGTGCTAACTTTTTCGACCAACTCTTCCAGCTGGCATGCCATTGTTGACTAAACACAAACCAACATTTTCAGCTTGCCATTGTTGACTAAACATAAACTAACATTTTCAATCTCCACCTTGGTTTGCGTTTCGAGGGTGCGTTGGCAAAAATTTCTAAGCTTAATGGGCAATCCCAGAAACAAGAAGAATCAAACCATGGTTGAATATACCACATCCACCCAACAACTGTTCTCTTCGGATTTGCATAAATTGATAAACAACCCCGCCAAGTCTTTGCAGTGTGCAAACTTAGCGAGCGTGACTATCTTGGTCAACATATCTGCAGCATTATTGTCTGTGATAACCTTTACGACCTTGTTATTTCCTTCTTCAACATCATCTCGAATAAAATGAAATCTGACATCCATGTGTTTAGTGCGCTCATGAAACCTCTGATTTTTCGTTAGATGGATAGCCCTCTGACTATTACATCTAAGAGTTGATTCCAGCTGAACCAAACTCAATTCCGCTACTAAACCTTTCAACCAGATAGCTTCCTTCATCGCCTCCGCTGTTGTCAAGTGGATATTGAGATATCTCAAAGGAGCTTCTGGTGTTGGTCTGACCTTTCGAAAAAAAAGTGGAGGAGGTATTTCAACTCTCGGTTATGTGGATTCTAACTATGCAGAGATCTGGATAGAAGAAGGTCCACAACTGGATACATCTTTACCCTCGTTGGTAGTGCCGTTTTTGGCTAAGCGACTAACGACTATGTGATTAAAAGGACGACCTGGAACATAAAGAATTGAACCTAAAGGTAAGGAACGAAGTCGACTTGCTTGACCTATTGCAGTTGCCATGGTTTGAGATCCATTGGCCATTGTGACTGATAGAAACGATTGGGAATATGAAATACCAGTGAAAAGATATTTGTTACTAGAAATATGATTAGATGCACCTGAATCATTGACCCAAGACTCAGAGGTTGAAGATTAGGAGATACAATTCACACTACTATCTGTTTGAACAACGGAAGCTATCCCTGAAGATGTCTGTTTACATGCTGTATACTGAGGAACTCAATATAATCCGGTAAAGAAATCATGTGGATTGCATTGGATCCAATGGATGGTGAGTCAAAGGCTTGTGATACGAATGCCATTATAATGTTTACATTGGAAAAAGCATTTTCTTGGAATCACTGTTCACGTCGAAAAAATCATTGTTCAGGAAAAATATAGAAGTGGTTGGAATTTGATTGAACTAGATGGATAAGCTCAGAATTGTGAGGAGAGCATCCTGAAGAAGTTCGGCCAAAAAATGGCTGGAAGATGCCCTGCGCGCCGACGCATGTAGGATCTCGTTGGAAAATATATTCCCGGCGTCGCGTGGGTGGAGGTATGGTGGAGAAATTTTTACGGGTTGGTCGCCTAAAGCCGATCTACCTCGTGGTGTTGGTTTTTGCGCAACACTGACGGATATGGACTTTTTTCTACGGACAATGCTGTTTTTCCAAATAAAGGCTTTTTTTCTTCGTCCCGGAGTCTCTGGAATTTATTCACAGCGAAAAATATCTTACGATTGCTTTGATACCATGTGAGAATGCACGGGAGAAAAATATTATTGATTGATATTTTATGTTACATTGAGCCATATTTATACGTATACATAACACATAACCTACTCCTATTACATAAGGGACTAAGACTAATTACATATATTCACATTACTATTCTAACAATCATAGTAAGGACTCAGGGATGTAGGGGCATGAGTAGATGAGTTATTTTCAGTGAAGTCTTTATCATAAGCTCTAGGCAAAGGATGAGTTAGAGTTTTCCATACTTATCGATTTGGATTCCCATAGGACACCAAATAAAGTTTACTTTTTCGCTTGGTTGGCAGCGAGAGTTTGAGAAAAAGGTGAATTGCATATGTAAGATGGTGCTTCATGTGCACATGTCTAGGTGAAGATGTGGACCACATCCTACTAGGGGTGTGCATTCGATTTATCGATCAATTTTGACCCTTATCGATAATTACTTACCAATTATCGATTTGTATATATGCTTATCGTTATCGTTTCAATAAGGTTTCGATTTTTTCGATTTCGATTTATCGATTTTGGAGACTTATCGATTCGGTTATCGATTACACCAATAAGAAAATTTGCGGGATTCCACAGAAAGTATATCGCTATAAACGCGCCTAACGACTAATATGGACAAAAAGAAGCTTAAAATAAGACGAACACTATTTATAACATAAAAATTGTGTCAACAAGCACATGCAACAAAACTAAAGTAAGGGATCAAATGTATGCCACCAACACTCCAACGGTATAAAAAAACAAAACAAAATACATCATCACGGCTAATTCTGTTTTCTATTAATTTCAACTCCATTCCTTTGACCTTTAAATATGATCATTCCTTAAATGTGATAGAGGAAATAATAGGGTAAGGGACTTAGGGTAAAGGAAATGGTATAGATTAGGGAAAATGATATTGTATAGCCGCTTTCAAAATAGTAGCGGAATATATATACATTCTGTTTGTTATATTAATCTACACAAGTAGGTAATTAATCATTTTACTAGTGTCTACAAGTTAGGGGTGTGCATTCGATTTATCGATTCGATTTTGACCCTTATCGATAATTACTTATCGATTATTGATTTGTACATATGCTTATCGTTATCGTTTCAATAAAAGTTTCGATTTTTTCGATTTCGATTTCGATAACAAATAATCGATTCGATTTATCGATAAAACAATTCGAATGCACACCCCTACATCCTACTATATTGTTAAGTAGTGACTCGCTTGTCCCGTGTGATTTGAGATGATTTATGATGTAGTGGGCCATGCGGGGTACAGTGAAGAAGACACTTTTCAATTGGAAATTCAGAAGAGGAAAAGATAATTTGAAGAGCATGATATTTGCACTACTAGCATTTATTTGGGTCATGTGAACGGAAGTAATAGGAGAACATAGAGAACGACTATGTACATTTGAGGATTAGCCTATCATGCCTAGTTTCTTTTGGCGCACCCAATGAGATTCCAATGTATATAGAGGATTGGGTATCATTGATAGAGACTCATATTATGTTGTAAATTCTCTAGTTTTTAGTATATTGTTTGTATACGAGAGATCTTTCCATTATGAATAAAAAGTATTTACCTTAAAAAAAATGTCGAAGCTTATATCATTTTTGTTGAATTGTGTGATAATCTCATCCAAAAAAATAAGTTGTTAGGGATATCACACTTATTTACTTAATTATGTATTCAGCATGTCCACTCACGTGCATATGATATTTTTTTCATGAGCCAATCACATGGAAATCCTCTTTGATAATTTGTAGAGATGGGACTCAAATTCGGAACCTCTGCTTGCTAGTTTGCAATGTTGAAGTGTGTGATCAACTTATATAAATGCTTAAACCGTCAGCGAGTACTTTTGCCAAGTATTAAGATATTATATAAATACTTGAACTAAGCTAGTGGAACAAGCATAGTAGCAAATTGCGTCTCTTTTTAGCATTCTATCTATTTCATTTACATTAGCCAGTTTCACCAAAAAGCCACCAAAAAATACATCTATGTTTAAGGCTACGAGTGCTTCTTCTTTTTCTTAATTATGCCTTCAACAATTTCGAATGGTTGAGCTGAAAATTTTATTAGATATAGCCAGTGACGGAGCCATTATTTTCGTTAAGGGGTGTCAAAATATATAAAAGTAAACATACCAGAAAATAAAGGGGAGTCAATACATAGTATATATACATATAATTTATTTATTTTACCTACCTACACATTGTATTTTTCCCGCAAAGGGGTGTCATTCCTTCCTACAGGGTGGCTCCGCCAGTGGATATAGGGGAGGCTGTGGGTGCTCTATGGTTTTTGCATGGTCATAGTATCTTTGTGACCTCATTATTTATCTTATTCTTTTATTTTATTATAATTGTTAGGTATGGTAAAAAAGGGTCAGTTAAAAATCATCCATGAACGAGGAAATCGTTTCTTGGATGAGTTTAGTGCGGCTATCTCTCACAAGATAGAGCTCAAGACATCTGTTAGTGTGCCTCCAGAAATTGATCCAAAAGCAGTTTACTCCCTTTTTAAGAATATGTCTGATGAGGTATTATTTGATATTTGCTAATTTTTGTACTCCTTTCTCTCATCTTTTTATGTGCTATCCTTTATTCTTCTTTCTACCATTGTTCTCTCATTGTTTGACATGCAGGATTGTGAGCTACTCTACCTCAGCGATAGACCAGAAAAACTTCTTGTCACAAGTATTCCAGTGCCACCAATAGCTATTCGCCCTTCAGTATTTGTGGATGGTGGAACACAGAGGTCATATGCAATTATTTTTGTCTTATAAATTTTTTATTTGATCTAGATATTCGTAGACAATATAAGATATTTTAATGCACAGATTTTTTCCCCACTTGAAAGTTTTTAAGTTGTTTGTAGTTTTCTGTTCTGTCAATTTTGGTCATAAGTAGTTGTGTTGCTTGTTTTGGGATGTGAACTTTTCGAGGTGTAGTCGACAATCTTATGCTTGCCCGAGATATAAAAATATGACAAACAAACGTCTAGTGTTGGAGGATATTGGCAGTAATCAGGATATTTTTTGACTAATTGTTACATCGTTGACCTAACATAGGCCAAATAATTTCTGATTGGACATTGAGACCTCATTTGTTTCTCTTGAGATTAAGATGTATGAATCTGGATACACGTCAAAATATTAGGATGTTGTTTTAAGATTTGAATAATAAATAATTAAGATTGCTTGTTTTTTAAACATCTGGGTGTAAAAAAGTTTTTCTTTATTTAATATTAATAAATATGTAATTCAAAAATCTAATAATATATCGACAACATAATTTAAAAAAAATTATATGGTGTTGGGTGGTGGTGATGACTAGTTGGTTATGGGCAGGGGCGGACTCACGTTATATCAAGAGATTTCAACTCAACCCGCTTCATCAAAAAATTTGGTGTTTATATGTATAAATTTTATATAAAAGCAGAAGTATAATAAAAATGACTTCGCTTGTGAAGACATTAAGGATGTGGTCCAACGGTCTAGCGGGGTCCTTTCTTTCCAAGAGAGTTGAGATCGATTCCTGCCGGCGTGTGTTATTTTACTTTTAGTTTTTCTAAAGCCACGAGAGTGTATGCATTAATGCATAAGACACTTTGTGCATTGAAACTAGATAATTCCTTGGTCCTTATTGGCGCAACAGACTTCTCTAATGCGAGTATAATATTTTAGTTTATTGACTTTATTATTTTTGAGATCTACTATTGAAATATTTATGCTAATTAAGGTTATAATATTTTAGTTTATTGACTTTACTATTTTTGAAGGTTACATGTACGTGTAGATTTGTGACTGCATGTTTTATACTATAGTTTAACAGTTCTGCAATTTATAAAGTTGTATGTCCTTTTTGGATAGGTGAAATTTAGATTTGTTTGCTTTTTATTTAGTTATTTACTCGTTTAGTAAATTTTATGTTTATTTTGTTTCAAATTTCTATAATTTTTTGTTGTTATTAACTATAAGAGTGCACAAAAATCTAATTGAAGACTAAAAACAAAAATTTGCGGTCTTCTTTGATTTTCACCACCAACAACAACAACCCAGTGAGATCCCACATGTGGGGTATGAGGAGGGTATTGTGTACTATTTCCGGTAGACCTCGACAGAAGAAGGAAAGAGACAATGTATCAGTAGCAACAAAGGAATCCTAATATATAACACCAGCAACGCAATAACCAGAAAATAGAGAGCAAAGTATTAACACTAAGTATCAACAAAGGCACAATACTACATACAGAAGGAAATAATATGTACATACAGGGCCGCTAAACATACTATAGCCTAACTTTCGACCCTAAAGAAGTATTAAGAACACAACTAGAGCCCCTAGCAGCCTAAAACAAAACACTATCACACTAGCCTCCTGTCTCCTAACCTACAACCCTAGTGCTCGACTTCCATAACTTTCTATCAAGGGCCATGTCCTTGGAAATCTGCATCTGCACCATGTCCTGCATGATCACTTCTCCCCAATATTTCTTAGACCGCCCTCTACCTCCCCTCATACTCGTCAAGGCAAGCCGTTCACACCTCCTCACCGGTGCATCCAGGCTTCTCCTCTTCACATGCCCGAACCATCTAAGCCTAGCTTCCCGCATCTTATCTTCCATGGGAGCCACGCCCACCTTCCCCGTCACTCTTAATCTTATCTAGCTCTTTTTAAAAAGAAAAAGTAGAATATCACCTTAAAAAGAAAATTTTCAGGAGTACTATGGGAATTAACAAAAAATGATAATTACTAATGCCGATTACTTATGGGGCATTTTTGACCCGGCTTGAATAAAATTCTGGGTCCGCCACTGCTTGTGGGTGCTGACGGGGAGTAGTGGTTGGTGGTGATGTTATGGTAGTTGTAGGTAGTAATTAGTGGTGATGATGGCGAGGCGATAATGGTTAACGATGGTGGTAGTGGTGGCAGCGGCTTATAACTGTGGTGGATGATTGTAGTATCTAATGGTGGTGGTGACTGATATGGGTGGTTGATGATAGATAGTGGTGGCAGGTGGCGGATGCTTGATTGTCGGTAGTGATTAGTGGCTATTGTGGTAATGCCGGTGATGATTGTAAATGGTGTCTAGTGATGGTGGCGGCTGCCTGTGGTGACCAGCAGTGACGGTTGTGGCTGAATAAGATGGTTGTGTCTTGGGAGTGGTGGATGATAGTGGGTGATGATAGTTAATGATGATGGGTGGTGCCTACTGCTATGACGACGGTTAGCGATGAAAGTGGATGAAGTAGTGGTGAAATTCCATTTTTGCAGAAATCTTATAGTGGGTAGCATCTTAATACTTTGTTGTAAGTCTTAATCATCCAGATTTATTCAGACCCATCAAATGGTTGTAAAATAATAAAATAGACACACTTAATGATTGAGATATGAATGATTAATAATCTGTTTGGCCAAGCTTCAAAAATCAGCTTATTTTGTGAAGTGTTTTTTCTCAAAAGTACTTTTGGTGAGAACTAGTTTGTATTTGTCTAATTAATTTAAAAAGCACTTCCGAGCAGCAATTAGTGTTTGTCCAAGCTTTTAAAAAGTGTTTCTAAGTGTATTTTTCTCTAAAGTGCTTTTGGGGAGAAGCTACTTTTTTCTACTTCTCCAAAACTGCTTCTACTCAAAAACACTTTTTTTTTCATCTAAAAGCTTGGCCAAGCACTTCAACTTAAAAAAAAAAGCAATTTTTCTGGGTTGAAAAAAGTGCTTTTGGCTTTGGAGAAGCTTGGCCAAACATGCTATATGATTTAGACATAAAAAACAAACTTTAGTTAATGACTCCAATATGAATGATTAAAATTCACACCTTCATTGAGTGCAAACAAATGAGGCCTAAGTATAGTTTAATTACGTTGTGATTGTGAACAACAATTTTCAGCGTTAATTTATAGTCCACTAAAACTTGATTCCTAATATTATGGCCAATAATCCTCTTATTTTTGTAGCTTTACATGATTGACACGTTGATATATCTATCCATATTCTGATAGATGGTCAAATTACCACTTAAAGTCTGACTTTGTCCTTTGCAGTGTTATTATCTTTGAATTACCACTTAGGGGTTGTTTGGTAGGATGCATTAGAAAAAATAATGCAAGCTTTAGCTCTATGCACTATTAATACCTTGTTTGGTACATTTTTTTTAACTTGTGTATAACTAATATTTGTATTAGTTATACATCATACATGGCATTATCCTATGCATAAGTAATGCATAGAAAACCATGGCATTAGTAATACAAAGGCTTTAATGCAGGCATTAGCATGGTTAAAGACAAAATTGTCCTTAAAGTCCCTTAAAGCTAGAAAACATGGAGGGCATTTTTGTAAGCAACTATTTTTCTTAAAAATTATGCAATACATTATAATTTTAATATACCACACCAAACAATAGATAAGAAATAATATTTGCATAACTAATGCTTGCATTACTAACACTTGCATTGCTAATGCATGCATTGCTAATACACCTTATTCCGCACTATTCTTATACACCCTACCAAACGACCCCTTAATGATTGAGATCTAGTGATTAGGATTCAGACCTAAAAAATACACAAACTTAATGTGTGAGATATGAATGATTAAGATTTAGACCTTCATTAATTGTGAACAAATGAGGACTAAGCATAGTTTTAATGCTTCGTGATATTGAACAACAATTTTCAGTGTTAACTTTTAGTCTATGAAACTCGATTCCTGATTTTATGGCCAAATCATTCGGCTTTACATGATTGATACGTTGATATTCTGATAGATGCTCAAATTACCACATGAAGCTTTGTCCTTTGTAGTGTTATTATCTGTCACCTTATGATTCAAATACTTTTGTTAATGCCTTGAAATTGTTCAATTGCATGATGCAGCAATGAGAATGACATCACGGAGAGGCTCAAGCGTATTATTCAAGCAAATGCCAGACTTCTCGAAGACATTTCTGATACAAGTTTTCAAAATAAGAGTCTGGTATTTTTTAGTTCACTTCCTGATCTTTTTTGATCAAAGACTTCCTTCTGATTTTGAAAATCAATGATTCAGTCTTATCAATTATCAGTTTTTTGTAGCTTCTTTTTTTTGGTTAATTAAATGGAAATCTTAATATACTTTCCATGGACTTTATATTCAATATGTGCTGTATTGCTATTATGTTATAGTCGAAGTCTGCCTACTGGAATGAGAAGTGCTAGGCATGTTTTGATATCTATTGCATCTTACCCATCGCCAAAAGATTTACATTGCATATTGACATTTTAGGAGTCCATTTTTCTTATAAGTGATGTTCAGAAACCTAATATGATTATATCTCCTGTTCCATAATTGTGGGTGGCTATTTGTGGTTTGTTTTTCTTACAACAAGTATAGAGTAGAGTGTTAAGAGGAATCTCAATTGGTCTTACTCCTTATTGAAGTTATTGAGTTATATAAAATCCTCATTAGATAAATAAGAACATCCAAATTGTTGAGTTTTTCCAAACGTTAGAGCTATTTGGAAGTTTTGTACCGTGCATGGATAATTGTCAATTTGCTGATGCATGAGGACCAGATATTTTCTACCTATTGATGCTACTTTCCTCTTCTTTTTGGCTTACCTGATGTTACAACTTTGATATAGAATGCTTGGGTTGATCTGCAAATGGAAGTTGCACAGTATATAAACAGTGATGTTCGTGGAGTGCCACTACATTTGCAAGCTAGTAAACCAATGAGTGGTTTCACTCAACGCCTTAAAGGAAAGCAGGGACGATTCCGTGGAAATCTCTCAGGGAAGCGTGTGGAATATACTGGCCGAACTGTTATATCTCCTGATCCAAATTTGAAAATTACAGAGGTCTGCCATGAAACTATTGTTTGATCAATATTGGTCATTTTTATTTCACTGTGAAGGTAGAATCACAAATACATATGCAGGTTGCCATTCCAGTACTGATGGCTCGAATTTTGACATACCCTGAGCGAGTTTCACAGCACAACATAGAGAAGTTGAGGCAATGTGTTCGTAATGGACCAAATAAATATCCTGGTGCAAAGTTTATCAAGCATCCTGATGGAACTGAGATGTATGAACTATTAAATTTTTAACCCCTACTTGTAAAACACATCCATAAATCTTCTAAAGCCTGTCTTAATTGTATAATGCAGATCGTTGATGTTCTCTTCTAGAAAGCGTCATGCTGATGAATTGAAATTTGGTTATATTGTCGATAGGCATCTGGAAGATGGAGATATAGTCCTGTTTAACAGACAGCCAAGTCTTCATAGGATGTCAATCATGTCTCATCGGGTGACTATTATTTGATCAAATGATGTGTGAATGGGCGTTTTGTTCATGCGGGCAGTGGATTAATTCTGTTTTTAAATTTTGAATTTTAAATTTTTCCGTCAGGCAAGGATAATGCCATGGCGCACATTGAGATTTAATGAATCTGTATGCAATCCTTATAATGCTGATTTTGATGGGGACGAGATGAATATGCATGTGCCACAAACAGAAGAGGCGAGAACAGAGGCTCTTATGTTAATGGGGGTAAGTTTATTCCTTCCGTCCATCTTTACCTGACATATATGAGGAATTGAGTAAAGTGGTACTGTTTTGAGTTAGCTAGACAAGTGTTTGAATTAATAGTAATGTGAAAAAGAGAAGTCCAGTCGAGAAAAGGCCGCATCTTAGTGTTTTGAGGGTAAACATTTGATGTGTTGAGAAAAGTGTCAACCTTTTGTGGTTGGACTAAGACAGAAATATGGCCTATACTATCCAACCGATACAAAGTCTGTTTTGACTTTTTTATTTTGATTAACATTTTCAATGGTATTCAAGTTTTAAGAGAAGTAATTTGCTTGGTATAATCCTTACAATAAAAAATTTCTTGGTATGGTCCACAGTTTTATTTTATATACATAATGTAATACAATTTCTGGGAAGAACCAAAAATCTAGATTCAATATGGGATGATGATAAGCCGGGTTGGGTGTTTTCATTGCATTTATGCAGATTACAGCTTGTTTAGATGGTTGTTACCTATTGTATTATTACTTTAAATACAATGTTTGTTTTGATTGTTACTCAAATTTTATTGTATCGTATCGTTAAATCCTTCATTACATAACGATGAAAAGTGCCACTTTATGGAATGACGGATTTGGTGTGGTGGCGTCGTTACCTTGCTTTTTTATCTATCTTGCCCTTTCTTATTATTACATAATCATGTTTTATCCTTTGCCCTACTCTTTTATATAATAATCTCCGTATTCCTATTTTTTCTTAGTAATATTGCAAGTTTATTCTTCATATTTTCGGTGCATGACATTATGAAATGACTATACAATCTATCCAAATATTGTATTCATCAAACAATACAATACAATACAATATAATACGATACATTATAAAACGATGTGTAACAACAATCCAAACAAGCTGTTAGAGTTTACTGTTTCAGGACATCTATTTGACTGACAACCGTGATGTCTCAAAGTCTCCATTTTCTTGATGTAGTTTGCTTTTTCCCTTTCCAAAGCAAGGCGACTTATGTTTTCCCCTGTCTACTCAATCTTTTTGTGATCGATACTCTCATTCCCTGTTGTAGATAAAATGTAGATTTGCTTGTTCCATTGTCAATGGTGTTGTCTGAAAGCTCCATTGGCGTATCAGGATGGTGTCATCTTATATCATGATGCCATCCCTAGCTGCTGCTTATTAGCTGAAGTTATTTAATTGGATGTATAGGCATATGTTACAAGATCGAGGGAGAGGGATTTGGTTCTTCTTCTAACTTTCCTTTATTCCAGATTTTTTCTCAAGGCTTTTTATGTGAGGTCAAGGTTTCATTATCTATGCTTTAGTAATGATACTTTTCGGTTAGAAAGTTTACTGATAATTGGTTATAAAAAAAAATTCCTGAAAATTATAATTGGAAACTTAAAAGGCAGTCCTTCAAAACTCTATCTTTTTTCATGATATTTTGTGGCAAAAATGTGGAAGAAATTGTGTCGATATCCTCTAACTATGACCAAAACAGGATATGAAGAAATATCGAACTTGTTCTTTGCTTGTCCCTACATTAGTTTTCTCCTTCAAGTGTTTGTGATGGTAATGCAGGTTCAAAACAATTTATGCACTCCGAAGAGTGGAGAAATTTTGGTTGCTTCTACCCAGGATTTTTTGACGTCTTCCTTTCTCATCACGAGGAAGGACACATTCTATGATCGTGCTTCCTTTTCACTTATATGCTCATATATGGGCGATGGAATGGATCCTGTAGATTTACCAACGCCAGCACTGATTAAGGTTGGTAACTACGAAAGAGTTAGTGAACTTTTACTTATGCTTGCTGCCTAATTGATGAAGTTTTCATTTTCAAACATTCTTCTTTGATCCTCTTTCTATTCCTTTATGAGCTCTTTTCATGTTTCCAACTTGTTTGATGATTGATCAGACATAAGGTTTCACAAGCCAGTGAAGTGTTTTCACTGAACTTGGAAAATTCTAAACTAGCAATTACACAGTTCAACATGTGAACTGCAGTGATTATCAAGAATAAATCAATTATGAAATACTTTTCCCGGAAGTGCTTTCACAAATATTAAGCATATGGATATGCAATTTGCATTTTTTTAATTTCAGAAGTTTAGGTATTCTTTCAATTAATTCTTTTTTCCGTTCAGTTGATATCCTTTTTTATTGTTTTTATGTTAGAATGTTAGTGTTGAAGAGACAATTAAGTAAATAAAGTATGTTCTCTCTAATAGCTTGAGCTTTTAGATGAGATGGTCACACACTTCAACATGGTATCAGAGCAGACATAGGTCTTGTGTTCGAGTCTCACTGCCATCATTATAGAGAATGAATTTCCACGTGCTTGGCCAATGAAAATATGAATTAAGCATGCAGAGGAGCGTGTGAAGAGACAATTAAGTAAATAAAGTATGTTCTCTCTAATAGCTTAAGCTTTTAGATGAGATGGTGATGCACTTTCAAGGTTTTGCCCTTCCCGGGCACAAAGAAGAGAGAAAAACAAAAGCACTCTGTTGAAGTTTTTCACAAAAATAGCGAAAACGTTCTTCAAACACACGTTAGAAGAATGTAAGATGAAAAGAAACCCCACCCACACGTTCCTCAATCCCACAAGATTGCAAGAAGCGTTGAATAAGCGAAGAAGAGGAAACAAAAGAGTCAATCACGTTTTGAAGCTAATGATCGAAGAAACTAATCACCAATGTTTATTTTCAGCATATTGAGCTCTTTAAATAGGCCTTACAATGAATAGAATTGATGAGGTTAAGGAAAACTGATCCTAATTGAACTAGAATAAGAAAGAGGTTTATTTGAGGAGCCATGGGTGGTGTGTGGAGATTTCAATACTGTGAGGTTTCTTTCAGAGAAGAAAAATTGCAACAGAATCACTAGAGCCATGAAGGATTTCTCTGAATACATTAAAGATATGAAATTAGTAGATTTACAGTTGGCAGGTGGTGATTTCACGTGGAGAAAAGGTGACAGACACTTCATAGCTGCTAGACTAGACATATTTTTGGTATCTGTTGACTGGAATGATGGGTTTAGAAACATTAAACAATCAATGCTCCATAGGGTAACTTCAGACCATTCACCTCTAGACCATTCACCTCTGATGCTACAATGTGGCAATTGGGAGCCAATCATTTCTTATTTCAAGTTTGAAAACTGGTGACTACAAACTCATGGCTTTATAGACAGGATCAAAGTACGGTGGAATTCCTTTACTTGTGAAGGTAGGCCTGACTTTATTTTGGCTTTCAAACTGAAAGCCTTGAAGGAAAAACTCAGACAATGGAGCAAAACTTTGCAAGGAAATATGGAATTGCAGAAGACAAGTGTACTTAACCAACTTGCAGAATTAGAGGAGATTCATGACCACATGCCTTTGAATGAATAGGAAATATATGCCAAAACTGTCCTAGCAATGGAATTTGAGGAAATTGCAAAACATGAAGAGGTGACATGGAGACAAAGATCCAGAGCCTTGTGGTTGAAGGAAGGGGATAAAAATACTAAGTTTTTTCACAGAACTGCAAATGCACACAGGAGATACAAGCACATTGAGGAACTGATAGTAGAAGGGATATTGGTGCAGAATCCTGAAGTTATCAAGAAAGAGATTGTCACTTTCTATCAAAATCTATACTCTGAAGAAGTGGAATGGAGACCACAAGGTAATTTTAGAAATTGCACTAGGATTACTACTGAGGACAATCAAATGCTTCAAAGTCCTTTTAGTGTTCAGGAGATATAGGATAGTGTGAAGGCATGTGCCGGGGATAAAACACCTGGCCCCGATGGGCATTCAATGGCCTTCTTCATACATTGCTGGGAAGTGGTGAATAAGGAAGTGGTAGCTGCTGTTCAAAACTTCTATTACCATGGTATCTTCGAGAAAAGCTTTAATGCCACTTTTGTGGCTTTAATTCCTAAGAAGCTTGGAGCCAAGGAACTGAATGACTTCAGACCTATTAGTTTGGTAGGCAGCATCTACAAAATCATCTCCAAGTTGCTGACAGAGAGGCTTAAGAAGGTTGTGAACAAGTTGGTGGATGTTCAGCACATGGCTTTCATTAAAGGTAGACAGATACTGGATGCCATTCTAATTGCTAATGAATGTGTGGATGCAAGGATACTAAGCAAGGAGCCTGGTATTTTATGCAAGTTGGATATCGAGAAAGCCTATGATAATTTGAATTGGAACTTTGTGCTAGACACTTTAAGAAAGATGGGGTTTGGTGGAATATGGGTCAATTGGATCAAATTCTGCATTAGTACAATGAGATTCTCAATTTTGATTAACGGTTCACCAGTTGGGATCTTTTCTTCTTAGAGGGGCTTGAGACAAGGTGATGCCCTATCTCCCTTTTTATTCATCATTGCCATGGAAGGTTTGAATGGCACGTTAAAGACAGCTCAGATAAACAATTGGATAAGAGGTTTCAAGGTAAGTTCCAGGGCGGATAGTCAACTAGAGATCTCCCATCTACAATATGCGGATGACACTCTTGTATTTTATGAAGCTGATAGAGGTCACCTTCAGATGTTGAGGGTCATTCTTATCCTGTTTGAAGCCATTTCTGGCTTACACATTAGCTGGGATAAAAGTTATCTTTATCCACTTAATGAGGTAATGGAGCTCCAAAACTTGGATGGAATTCTTGTTGGTAAAATAGGCAAACTGCCTACTGTGTATTTGGGAATGCCTTTGGGGCAAAAAGCAAGTCAAAAGGAACATGGAATGGGGTCTTAGAGAAATGCGAGAAAAAGCTAGCTAATTGGAAGAGCCAATACCTATCCATGGGAGTAAGATTGGTCCTGATAAACTCAGTTCTTGATGCTATGCCCACATATATGATGTCTCTATTCCCAATACCAGCAAGTGTGGTAAATAAAATGGATGCTTTGAGAAGAAATTTCTTATGGGAAGGCAACAATGAGAAGAAGAAAATTCACTTGGTTAGACGGACCTCACTCACAGCTAACAAGAAGGAAGGGGGATTGGAAGATCCAGAATCAAAGTTTGTTGATAAAGTGGTTATGGAGATTTGTTTCAGAAGAACAATCTTTATGGAAGGAGGTAGTCAGAGAAAAGTACGGCATGAAAGGAAAATGGATAAGTAAGCTCGTGAGTAATCCATATGGGGTCAGTTTGTGGAAGTCTATTAGAAATCTGTGGCCTAAGATCATTAACAAGTCAAAGTTCATAATTGGTAATAGTTTGAAGGTATCTTTCTGGGATGATAATTGGTTAGATCAAGGATCACTAAAACAACTCTTTCTTGATATTTATTTATTGAACCAACAACAGGAAGCAACAGTAGCAGAGGTTTGGACAAATCAAGGATGGACTCTGACGTACAGAAGACAATTAAATGATTGAGAGATTAATAGATTTACAGAATTCTATACGAATTTGGAACGCTTCAAAGGGACCTCTACAGCAGAAGACCCGGTCACATGGCAAGGGAATAACAAAGGGAAGTTCACAGTTAAAGCAACATATAAGGAGTTCAGCATCACAAACAATCAGATTGGCTGCTGGCCATGGAAATTGATTTGGAAGGTTAAAATTCCTTATAAAGTAGCATGTTTTACATGGTTGTTGGCAAAGGAGGCAGTACTAACTCAGGATAATTTGATCAAAAGAGGATTCCAGCTATGTTCTAGATGTTACTTATGTGGAGAGGAGGCAGAGACAATCTTTTTGCACTGTAGAGTGACTTTACAATTATGGAGGATATTCATCAATTATACTATGGGTTATGCCAAGAAAAATACCCGAAGTTTTAACATGTTGGAACAGAGAAGGCGACCTATCCAGTAATAAAGAGAGATGGAAGATTGTCCCATATTGCATCTGGTGGACAATTGGGGAAGAAAGAAATCAAAGATGCTTTGAAGATAGATACAGTAACATTCAAAAGATGAAAATGAAATGTTTAGTTCTTTTTTACTTTTGGTGTAAAGGGGAATATTTAGAAGATCATGAATCTATTCTTGATGTTTTAGAATCCTTATGAGAAGACAAAGGATTAGGAATGTCTTTTCTTATTAGGCCTCCTTGTAATTACGGTTGACTTCACAGCTTTTGTATAGTCTTTTATTTATATATAAATATGTTACCTTTTCAAAAAAAACAAAAAGGTTAAGAAAAACCTATTCTAACTAAAATAAGAAAAGGTATAAGTGTTGTCAAAGGCGCGCTTAAGCCCTGAAGTGAGGCTCAAAACATGTTGAGCGCTTCGCCTCGCTTTGTGGCTGCTTTAGTGTCGCATCAAGGCTCTAAGACATACTTTTCCTTTCCGGTGAGTGTAATCCTGAAAGTGACATTAAACAATTGATATTTCACCTTATCGTAATTTTTTTGCAATTTCTTTGTCTATATATTTGTTACTAATGCATATAATTATTAGTCTTGGACTACATATACATATTTTTATTTTTTCTCCAGTTGCGCCTTTTTTCATTAAAGCCCACATTTTTTTTGCGCTTTGTGCTTAAAGCCCCAACGGACCTTAGAGCTTTTTTGTGCTTTTCTCTTTTGATAACAGGGTGTATTGTAAGGATGGGATATTAACTAACAATCCTAGTTTGACTAGACTATAAATATAATCCTACCGAAGCAAGAATTCAATTACTACGAAACAAGAAATCCTAATATTTAAGGAAAAGAAATCCTAATCTTGAATGGGTTCTTGGCTAGAATACTGGTATTGTACAGTTAGAATACTGGTCGCGTATATACTCTTGCAGTGGAAGAATGTTTTAAGCATTGTATAAAGTCTATAAAAGCATATATGCATAAAAAACTTGTCTTTCCTTATTTCTCATCTATTGTCCATCTTTTTAGTTTCTGTGACTACTTTATTCCCTGGATGTGTGGACGGCTTTACTTTGGAATGCAGATAGGGAATGCTGGCTTGGTGATCAACAGGTCTTTAACATGGTTTTCTGAGGAAAATATATGTTTCCTAGGGGGTTGAAAAAAATTGACACTCCCAATCTGCTGTGAAGGGGAGGCAGTGTAGTGGTGTGGAAAGGGTGTGCAAGGAATCGGATGGGCTGGCAATGAACTTTTGTTTCCTTTTTTTTGGTTGGTCTTGGGGCTGCCTCACCCAGCATAAGCAGACTAACACCTTTTAGCTTTTGCAAGCATGTGTAGTTACTAGTTACCTCTTTGTATTTTTCGGTAAAGATATAACAATGAGGCTTTTGTAGACTCATTATGGCAAGAATTTTTAGGAATTTGCTGGTTATGGGGCTTCCTTACCCACACCATCAGCAAACTTCCACTTTTTGCTTTTGCATGTATGCGCTGGTGCCTCTTTCCATCTGTCAAAGAAGCATGCGAGGCCTTTGTAGTTCATCATAAAGTAGTTCTTTGGAATTAGGTTTATGACCTGTGTCTCATGAGGGCTTGTCGGATTTGTGGGTGGAATAGTCCGTACATGGCCATACTTTCTTTCCCCCCTAATGCGCTCTCTCCCCCCCTCTCTCTCTCTCTCACACACACACAGAGAGGGAGAGAGAGATTATGCTAAACCCAAGTAGTACATAAGTGTGTAATCGAGAGGAAGAAAAGGAAATCGGGGAGGGGGAGGGGGGGTGTATTGGGGATGTGGTTCTTGAGAGAGGTGCTTTGGAGAATGGATGGGGGGCAGTTGTTTCAACAATTTCTTTCTGTATTTTCTTTATATCGTTTAGTTTATTTTATTCTTTGGCAACATAGAGTTAGCGAAGAGAGTAGTTGCCCTAATTAAGGAAACTATTAGTGACATTTGACCTTTTTTTATGTTAATATATGCTGCTAAAATTCAAAAATATCATTGGGGGTGTGGTTCTTGAGAGAGGCTTTGGAGAATGGATGGGAGCAGTTGTTTCAACAATTTCTTTCCGTATTTTCTTTATATCGTTTAGTTTATTTTATTCTTTGGCAACATAGAGTTAGCGAAGACTAGTAGTTGCCCTAATTAAGGAAACTATTAGTGACATTTGACCTTCTTTTATGTTAATATATACTGCTAAAATTCAAAAATGTCATTGGGGATGTGGTTCTTGAGAGAGGTGCTTTGGAGAATGGATGGGGGGCAGTTGTTTCAACAATTTCTTTCCCTATTTTCTTTATATCGTTTAGTTTATTTTATTCTTTGGCAACATAGAGTTAGCGAAGAGGGTAGTTACCCTAATTAAGGAAAAAATGACATTTGACCTTCTTTTATGTTAATATATACTGCTAAAATTCAAAATTTTCATTTGACTGAAAATTTTGATCTTTGAAGCTTTTGGCGAAAGCAACAAGTCATTATTCTTCCAAGATATTTGATTTGGATTGGATTGGAATATGCATATTAACACTAACCAAAATCATAGTGCACACCCTTCTTTTTTTTTATTAGTCGGTATGGTTTGGTTGAGTTTTGTTTCCATCTTTTTTTACGTTCTGAAGCCAGTAGAATTTATTGTTTGTCTTGTTTTTGGATTTTCAAATGACTGAGATGGCTTTTTACAGCCGGTTGAGCTTTGGACTGGGAAACAACTCTTTGGCGTGCTGCTGCGTCCATATTCAAAGATGAGAGTCTATGTAAATCTAACAGTCACAGAAAAGAGTTACAGCGGGAAAGAGGAAACAATGTGCCCAAGTGATGGATTTGTTTATTTCCGTAATAGTGAACTGATCAGCGGGCAACTCGGGAAGGCTACATTAGGTCAGTTTACCTTTAGTGCCCATTTAATCGAAACTGACATAATATTTATATTTTTTGCCATAAAATTTGATTTTGTTGATTCCCCTCCTGAGGTACATGTGTAAAACGCCACCTGCTTATGCACTATTGTTGCTATAGCACAACCTTAATCTTTTCTCGTACCCTTAGATTGATTACGTTGGAAGGAGTTCTCACGTGTATTGTCCTTTTAACTTATGGTCTGTTCTTTTTTTGGATTTCAAGACCGTAATCAATAATGAAGTGACAGTAGTTATTTGTGTGAGATGACAACAGGAAATGGAAATAAGGATGGTCTATACTCTGTTCTGTTGAGGGACTACAAGTCACATGCTGCTGCAACATGCATGAATCGGCTTGCAAAATTAAGGTGCGCTAGTTAGATTCAGATCAGCCATTTACTTCTGCATTTTGCTGTCAACTGAAGTTAACCTTTTATGCTGGCATTAGAGAAGTGTACTTCATACTTCAGCTTTGTAGTTGGTATTTAGACTTTTGGATGAAAATAAATGATTGGAAGATTTCAATTTTACGGACTAAGATCAAATGTAACACATCTTTTGTCCTTCTTACTTGTAGTTGGATACGAATGTCTAATAAGGGTTCTTGCTGATTGATTTTTGCAAGTTTACTGTGTATGTCAAGGATTTGGTGCGTCTAGGTTAGCACTAGGAGGTCAAAGGAACATCAACAACAACACCAACAACAACAAACCCAGTGTAATCGCACAAGTGGGGTTTGAAGAGGGTAGTGTGTAGTGCGTACAAGGTTTTACCCCTACCTTATGAAGATAGAGAGACTATTTCCGGAAGACCACCCTCGGCTCAAGGAACAGTAAAACTAAAGCAACAAACAATTGCAACAACAAGATAGCAGGGTAATGGAAGCAAATAACACAACATGTACGAATACGAAACAGGAATAAGAAAATACAACAATAGAACAAGTAAAACAGGTAAGCTTAGGAGCGATTCAGGACTAACTCTCAACCTTCCACCCTAGTACTCGTTCTCTACACTTTCCTATCGAGGACCATGTCCTCGGTAAGCTGAAGCAGTGACATCAGTGGCGAATCTATGCATTTCCCCAACAACAACTACCCAGTAAAATCCCACAAAGTGGGGTCTGGGGAGGTAATATGTACGCAGTGCACAAAAATTTGTGGCAATTATTTCAGTTTAGGGTTTTCTGTTCCTTGATATTAGTCATAAACTAGCTTCCTTGTGTTTGTTCGTATCATTTTGAATGCTTGAAATATTAATAGAGTGTAGTTCTATAGTGCAACTGAATTAATATTGCTAACTTAATGAAGCTTAAGAAATTCTCTAAGGGAAAAATCCCCTACAGAAAAGCTGTAACAAGATTGTTTGCCTTGCAAAGTTGAAGCTTTGAATTTTTTTATATCCAATGTTAAAAGAAATTTAATCTTTCTGAATTTTATGATTAATACTGTCAACACATAGAAGTTAATATATAGCATTTTACATTTAAATATTCTTGAATTAAGTTATTCAACCACTTTTTTGTCGCAAGTAAGCCTGTCCACGGATGCTAGGTTGTATCAAAGTTGTATATACATACATTCTGTAACACCAAAATTGTTCTGTTCAAGAGGAATACCTTGTTGCAAATTTGCAATTGAATCCTGAAATACCATCATCGTTCGACACAATTATTTCATATAGGTTTTACTCTAGTAGTGTTTACCAAATAATTGCAAAGCTGATGGCTGAAAGCTGGTATCAGATAGTCAGAATGCCTTTGTAAACACTACTAAAGTTGTATATATACACATTCTGTAACACCAAA
Source organism: Nicotiana noctiflora (assembly GCA_032618575.1). Lineage (NCBI taxonomy): Eukaryota > Viridiplantae > Streptophyta > Magnoliopsida > Solanales > Solanaceae > Nicotiana > Nicotiana noctiflora. Next base: position 82,306 of record JASVEL010002898.1, read on the forward strand.
ATTGTTCTGTTCAAGAGGAATACCTTGTTGTAAATTTGCAATTGAATCCTGAAATACCGCCGAGGGTCGATTTGCAAACAGAGAGAGCCTCTCTGTCCTTTCGGGTAGGGGTAAGGTCTGCGTACGTATTACCCTCCCCAGACCCCATCTTGTGGGATTATACTGGGTAGTTGTTGTTGTTGGTTCGACACAATTATTTCATATAGGTCTTACTCTAGTAGTGTTTACAAAATAATTGCAAAGCTGATAGCTGAAAGCTGGTATCAGATAGTCAGAATGCCTTTGTAAAGGCAGGCAAATTGTTGAGGCTGCTATGGTAGCAAATGAATGCTTGGAGTATCTATTCAAAAGAAAGATCAAAGGAGTGGCTTGCAAGCTAGATTTGGAAAAGGCATATGACCATGTTAATTGGTCATGTTTACTATGTCTCATGAAGCAAATGGACTTTGGTGAAAGATGGATTGGGTGGGTAAAATATTGTATATCCACAGTTAACTTTTCAGTCCTGATTAATGGATGTCCTCAGGGTTACTTCAAGTCTTACAGGGGGCCAAGGCAGCGGGATCCTTTGTCTCCTTATCTATTCTTGCTGATGATGGGGATTCTAAGCATCCTGCTTGAAAAAGCAGAAAATTTGGGATGGATCAGAGGGTTGAAGTGTAGAAGAAGTGAGGGAGAAGACTTCCAGTCTCACACATACTTTATGCAGATGATACTTTGATTTTGTGTGAAACTGAGATAGATCAAATTTTACATCTTAGAGGAGTTCTATTAAGCTTTTGAAGCTGTCTCAGTATTTAAAGTGAACTCGGCAAAGAGTAATGTGTTCAGTATTAATGCAGAACATTGCATTGGTGATTTGGCAGACATTATTGGTTGTAAGGTGGAGCAGCTCCCTACGGCTTACTTAGGCCTGCCTTTAGGAGCTAAAAAGAATGACCAGAAGAATGTGGCAGGGAGTTCTGGACAGGTGTAGGAGTAAACTTGGTCTATGGAAGAAACGGCTCTTGTCATTTGGGGGAAGACTTACACTGGTTAACAGTGTATTGGATGGTATGCCTACTTATTTGATGTCAATAATTAGAATGCCAACAACAGTGGAGAAAAAATTGAGTGCTATGCGAAATAAATTCCTTTGGGAAGGTAATGCTGATAGAAGGAAGCTCCACTTGGTTAGGTGGCAGGAAGTGATGAAAGGAATAAAAGGAGAAGGTTTGGGTGTAAGGAATTTAAGGTGCACAACAAAAGCTTATTATTTAAGTGGCTTTGGAGATATAATCATGAAAGTAATAGGTTATGAAACAACTCATAGATGTCAAATATGGCAGGAAGGATTTTTGGACTCCTCGTGCAGTTCAATCCTCTCCTAAAGGGGGAGTTTGGAGCACTATCAGTAGTCTATGGATTGAATATAGTCAGTTTGTAAAGTTGGAGCTGAGGAGTGGTAATAATATCCAATTCTGTACTGATGTATGGATGGGGAATGGAAGTCTCAAATCAAGATTTCCAGTTTTATATCGATGCTCCTCTGAAAAGAATGGGAAGGTAGCCGACTTTTACTTAAGTAATGGCTGGGCAGTTGATTTTCAGGAGGGGTCTTAAACTCTTAATGACTGGGAAGTAGATGAATTCGCTCAGTTAATGCAATTACTGGATGGTGTCAGTTTGGACAGCAATAGGAGAGATTCAATTATTTGGGCAGCAAGCAATGATGGGAAATTCACAGTTAGCAGAGGTTATACTCTTTTACAGTAGCAACAGGGGAGGTATGAATCTGATTGGCCATGGAAAGCAATATGGAAATGAAAAGCTCCTGTTAAAGTAGCATGTTTTGGGTGGGTGGCTGCAAAGGAAGCTTGTTTAACTCAGATAATATCCAGAAGAGAGGAACTATTTTAATTAATAGATGCTATATGTGTGAAGAAGAATTAGAAACAGTCAACCATCTCCTCATTCATTAAGTGGCAAGACAGGGTTGGGAGCTATTCCTTGATTTGTATGTTCTGCTGAAGACATGGCAACTTCAAAAAGTTGCAAGAAGTCAGCAGGCAGTGTGGAGAACAATCCCCCTTTGTGTCTTAGGGACAATATGGTTGGAGGGAAGTAGGATTGCTTGTGAGGGATAAGACGACATGTATCCTGGATTAAAAATAGATGTCTTTTGAATTTGTTTTTTGGTGTAAAAGGTGTGTTTTGAAAAATCAAGAACAATACATAGATTTCTTAGAGGAGATAGTTGATTTGTTGTTGAAAATTGTTATGGAAGTTTCTGGTATGGTGTAATTGTACCATCTTGGTACCTTCATTAATAAACCTTATCAGAAAGAAGGTGATGGCTCTGGCAGACGTTGACCTTTATTCTTGATATATTAACTATCTAGAATTCTGTTATATGTTTTGCACGTAAATGTTCAGGCTCATCAATTGATTTGTGACTGGAAATAAAGATTTTCACTAGGATCTTTTAGGAACCTCTCAACATCGCTTGTTCCTTGGTTCCTTCCTTTTCAGAGTTTTCTCTGATCTGCCCTTCCTTTCCATTTTTTCTTAATTATAGTTTGCTCTTTCAATGCTTTTTTCCATTTTCCTTCCTTCACTTCCAAATCTTGTCCCTGACTTCTTCTTATCCGTATTTTGTCATCTTTGGCTTTTGTTGCCTTGAGGTTTTTCTGGAGCGTAGCTATTCATTGATGACATGTAGATTTAGTATTTGTATCCCTTATCAACTTGATATCGTTTTTCTTTGTTATCAATGTGTCAACCGTACTTTTTTTTCTGATCAAGTCCACATTCAACTATATTGTCCCTCTCTAGCAAGGAAACAGATGATACTAGATTTTGAGTGCTGGCATTTCCAAGTTTAAGCATAAGTTTTCATTGATAACCCAAAAGCCAAGCACTCTGATAGTGCTGGTCATTGTTTATCAAAAAAGATAATGCTGGTCACTAAAAATTGATCTTTCTTACAAAAGCTGCTTACTTGTGTAAGGAGTCTATGAAATGTATCATTCTTTATTCATCATATACTGCACCAGAGGGCTCGCATGCTAGGACATATCAGTTATAAGGTAAGCAAGGCATAGCCTTCCTTTTAAAACATCTCCTATTTTTTTTTAAAAGGTAACATATCTATTATACTAATTAAATCACCAGCCCCAAAAATTGTGCTGGGAGCCAAAGTGTACATCATGTAGAACTTAGGCAAAAACCAAAAGCGTAACATCCTTGTTCTTCTCACAAGGAGCCTAATACTTCTATGATTGAATCATGGTCATCAATATATTCTAATTTACACCAATAATTAAAAAGGAGTACAATTCATCTCAATCTTCTGTGTTGAGCTGCCTGTATCTTCAAAGCATCTTGCATTCCTCTCCTTCCATACTGTCCACCAAATAGCTGCTGGGACAAATTTCAATCTGTCTTTGTTAGAGGAATTTCCCCTTGTATTCCAACTTTCCAGAAGTTCAAAGGTTCTTCCTGGCATTGTCCACCTAATATCCCTTAGGTTGATGAACAATTCCCACAACTGTCTGGTCACTCTACAATGTAGAAACAAATGGCCAGTTGTCTCTGCACCTTGTACACGTAAATAGCATCTAGAACTGAAAATGTTGGTTTATGTTTAGTCAACAATGGCATGCTGAAAATGTTGGTTTATGTTTAGTAACAATGGCATGCCAATTGGAAGAGTTGGTGGAAAGAGTTAGCATGAATGCTAGGAAGAAGCTTCCTCTTTTGATGTCACCCATGACATCAAGAGGAGGTAGTTTGATGTCACCAATAACATCAAGAGGAGGTCCTTACCTCTATAAATAGATGCACTCCTTCTTTTGTAGAAACAATCCCAAAAACAATACAATACATTGTAACGAGTAGAGAATTAAGAAAGATTCTCTTAAATGTAATTGGCAAATCTCCCCTTTCATTGTAAATAATAGAAAGGCAATTGTTCTCTAGTGGATGTATGATTATTTTGATCCGAACCACGTTAAATCTTGTGTTCTTTCTTTTACGTGTCCGCTAATAATTGGTATCAGAGCGACATGATTCATAACGATCAAAGGAGGAAGAACAACCAAAGATGAGTTTCATAAAGTTTGAAATAGATAGATTTTGTGGACGCAACAACTTCAATATCTGGAAGATCCAGATGATGGCGTTACTGCGAAGGGAAGGTTCAATCCATACTATTGACGGAATGTATCCTAAGGATATATCAGCTCCCGACATGGAGAAGATTGAAGGGGATGCATTGAGTGCAATCCAACTATCCCTTACACCTAAAGTGCTTTGTGAAGTGAGTACACGTACCGAAGAGACGGCCAAACAATTATGGGAAAAGCTAGAAGGGTTCTACCAAGACCGATCAGTGACAACAAGAATGTTGTTACAACGGCGTCTTCACACATTTAAGATGGGGTCGAGTACTTCGTTACAAGATCATTTAGATGCGTTCAATAAACTTGTCATGGACTTACAGATTGCGCGGATTAAAATAATGGAGGAGGAGACACTTGCATGTGCTTTGCTATTTTCATTAACTTCAGGATATTGTGATATTGAGAATTCAATGATGTATAGCAGGCAGCCTATGAAGCTTGAGCAAGTGCGGCAGACACTTAACTCTAGTGATCTGCGGAGGCACATCGAAGGAGACAGAGATGATCAGGCAAATGGGCTCTTTGTGAGTGACCGGACTAGCCAACAGTGAAAGAGCAAATCAAGGTACAGATCAAAGTCTCGTGTGAACAAGAAGAATACGAGTGTTGGGGTTGTGGCAAGAAGGGGCACTTTGAACAAGATTGCCCAATGTCAAAGTCCAAGGAAAAGGCGAGTGCATCTACAGTTGAACAGGTACATGATTTTGATAATGATTGTGTACTAACAACATCGTGTAATAATAGTAATTATGGAAACAAATGGGTGTTAGACTCTGCTTGTACTCTGCATATGACGTTCTGAAAAGACTAGTTCAGCAGTTAAGAAAAAAGTGGAGGAACCGTTGTAACGGGCAATAATGCAACTTGTGCAATAATTGGCATTGGCTCAGTTCGAGTTCGCTGCCATGATGGAGTAGTGAGGACTATTACCCAAGTCCATCATGTTCCTGATCTGAAGAAGAATTTGATCTCCTTGTGTACTCTAGATGAACAAGGCTACAGGTACATGAGCGAAGCAGGAACTATGAAGGTGACTAAATGTTCTTTAGTCATGCTGAAAGGCAAGCTGGAGAACGGCCTTTACTCATTGGCCGGAAGCACCATTGTTGGCTCTGCAAATGCATCTATAGTGCAGTTATCTAATGATGACAAGGCAAGACTATGACACATGAGACTGGGTCATATGAGCGCACGTGGATCGGAGATGTTGAGCAATCGTAACCTTTTGGAAGGTGAGAAGATCAGCACACTTGACTTCTGTGAGCATTCCGTTCTAGGGAAGCATTAGAAGGTCAGCTTCAGCACTGGCAAACACAAGACGAAAGGAGTGCTAGACTACATCCATTTAGATTTATGGGGTCCCTTTAAACTTCCATCGAAGGGCAAAAAGAGGTATCTTATTACTTTTATTGATGATTTCTTACGGAAGGTTTGGGTGCATTTTTTGAAGGCAAAAAGTAATGCTTTTGAAGCATTTAAAGAGTGGAAGATTTTGATTGAAAATCAAATGAAGTGGAAAATCAAGTATCTTCGCACAGACAATGGCTTGGAGTTTTGCAATGAAGAGTTTAATGAATTATGCAAGGTTCATGGGATCTCAAAACATAGGACTGTCAGGCATACCCCACGGCAGAATGGAGTTGCCGAGAGAATGAACAGAACTCTTCTTGAAAAGGCTTGTTTTATGCTCATACAAGCCAAAATGTCCAAAGTATTTTGGGCTGAAGCAGTTCACATTGTTGCTCATATTGTCAATCGATCTCCAGCATCGGCAATTGACTTTAAGACTCCGAATGAGGTATGGTCAGGTGAACCCTCTAACTATTCATACTTACGAGTATTTGAGTGTCCAACTTATTATCACGTTAATGAAGGGTGTGTGGACGGAGTAAAAGGATACAAACTTTGGTGTTTGTCTTTACTCAAATTTATAGTTAGTAGAGATGTCACCTTCGATGAATCCTTTATACTTGATCTCCGGAAAGTTTCTGTGGAGTTTTTAGGAAACAAGAACAACGAGCAGGTGGAGCCTCCGGGGGAGCTTGCCAAGGAAACGGATCAAGAGACTCAGGTTAAAGATGAGTTAGAAGATGTAGACCTTGAAGCACTTGCTGTCACCGAACCATAACAATTGCGAAGAGGAGGGAGAAGAGGCAGATACGAGAATCGGAATGCCTTATATATCAAGCAAACTTGATTGCATATGCGTTCGTAGCTGCACAAGAAGAGATTAAGGATCTGGAGCCCTCCTCGTATATTGAAGCAACTTCTTGCAAGGATGCTGCACGATGGCGGTTAGCCATGACGGAAGAGATGGAGTTTCTTCACAAGAATCAGACATGTGTCTTAGTGAAAAGACAAAAGGGGAAGAGGACAGTTGAATGCAAGTGTATCTACAGAAGGAAAGGGAATTCCTGAAGTGGAAGATGCTAGGTTTAAGGCGAGAATGGTTGCAAAAAGTTTAAGTCAGAAGGAGGGAATTGATTATAATGAAATTTTCTCTCCGGTCGTGAAGCGTAGCTCAATTCGCGTGCTACTAGCATTGGTTGCACAATTTGACTTGGAGCTTCAACAACTTGATGTCTAAACTGCTTTCTTAAATGGTGATCTAGAAGAGACAATCTATATGGATCAACCTGAAGATTTCCTATGCCAACTAAAGAAGTCTTTGTATGGTTTGAAGCAATCCCCTAGACAGTGGTAAAAAATGTTTGATGCATTCATGACCACATGAATTATCAAGGAGTGCATTTGATAGCTGTGTGTATCACAAGAATATGTTTGGTAACTCAATGATTTATTTATTCTTGTATGTTGATGATATGCTTATTGCTGCTAACAACATTACAGAGATAAATGTTTTGAAGAAACTGTTGAGTAAGCAATTTGACATGAAGGATTTCGGAGCTGCAACGAAAATCCTTGGTATGGAGATTGTTAGATACTTATGTGTAAATAGTCCTAGTCTGATATGTAGTAGAAATAGAATATGTATTATATATAGGGTTCATTGTATCTTTGTTAAAACATGAATAATAGATTTTTCTCCCGTGCATTCTCACATGGTATCAGAGCTTCAGTGAGAAAATTATCGTTGTGCGTCATTCCAGCGACATCCGGGAAGAAAGATCTCATCGCCGTGCAATTTTCCGGCAACTTCGTCTTGTTCCCAGGGTTCATCACTGCTACAGTGGTACTGTGCATACACTAGTACCACCATCAGATCTGAAATCCTTGTGCGACCAAACCCCGAAAACTCCAGTCACATATGAACAGAAAAAATCAATCACCGTGCGTCTTTCCGGTTGATGACTCAAGATTTATTTGCGTTCATCGATAAATGTTCGTGAACATTGCAATATCAGTTTTGTTGCTCAGGGGAAGCTTAGTGGCCTTAAACGCCGAATGATCAACTTACAGATATTTTCACCAAGTCCCTCACTGGTCCTCGTATTAGTTACATATGTAACAAGCTCGGTGAATATGATTTGTATGCACCGGCTTGAGGGGGAGTGTTAGATACTTATGTGTAAATAGTCCTAGTCCTATATGTAGTTGGAGTAGAATATGTCATAATCCCATATATAGTAGGTTTATAATATGTCCTAGTCTGATATGTAGTAGGAATAGAATATGTATTATATATAGGGTTCATTGTATCATTGTTAAAACATCAATAATAGATTTTTCTCCCGTGCATTCTCACAGAGATTTCAAGAGAAACTGTGTTGTACATCTTTCTCAAAAGAGGTGTATTGAAAGGATTCTCGAGAGATTCAATATGCATACGTGCAAGCGTGTAAGTACACAATTAGCTCCTCATTTTAAACATTCAGAGTTACAAATGCCTCTGCCCAAGGATGAGGTGGAGCATATGTTAATGATTCCTTATGCCAGTGTAGTTGGTAGCATTATGTATGCTATGATATGCACACGTCCAGATATTGCTCAATCTTTAAGTGTGGTAAGTAGATACATGTCCAGCCCAGGAAAGAGGTATTAGGAAGCTGTCAAGTGGATATTGAGATATCTCAAAGGAGCTTCTGATGTTGGTCTGACCTTTCGAAAAAGGGTGGAGGTATTTCAATTCTCGGTTATGTGGATTCTGACTATGCAGAAGATCTTGATAGAAAAAGGTCCACAACTGGATACATCTTTACCCTCGTTGGCGGTGTCGTTAGTTGGAAGTCGACTCTGCAGTCGATTGTCGATTTGTCTACGACAGAAGCAGAATACATGGCAGCAGCGGAGGCGATGAATGAAGTTATTTGGTTGAAATGTTTAGTAGCGGAATTGAGTTTGGTTCATCTGGAATCAACTCTTAGATGTAATAGTCAGAGTGCTATTCATCTAATGAAAAATCAAAAATTTCATGAGCGCACTAAACACATTAATGTCAGATTTCATTTTATTCTAGATGTTGTTGAAGAGGGAACTATCAAGGTCCTGAAGGTTATCACAGATGATAATGCTGCAGATATGTTGACCAAGATAGTCCCGCTTGCTAAGTTTGCACACTACAAAGACTTGGTGAGGGTGTGCATCAACTGATGCAACTCCGAAGAGAACAGTTGTTAGGTGGAGGTGGTATGTTCAACCATGTTTTGATTCTTCTTGATTCTTACAACAGGATTGCCCAGTAAGCTTAGAAGTTTTGGCCAGAGTTGTTCACACGCACGCTCAAAACGCAAACCAAGGTGGAGATTGAAAATGTTGGTTTATGTTTAGTCAACAATGGCATGCTGAAAATGTTGGTTTATGTTTAGTCAACAATGACATACTGAAAATATTGGTTTATGTTTAGTCAACAATGGCATGCTAATTGAAAGAGTTGGTGGAAAGAGTTAGCATGAATGCTAGGAGGAAGCTTCCTCTTTTGATGTCACCCATGACATCAAGAGTAGGTAGTTTGATGTCACCAATGACATCAAGAGGAGGTCCTTACCTCTATAAATAAATGAACTTCTTCATTTGTAGAAATCATCCCAAAAACAATACAATACATTGTAGTGAGTAGAGAGTTAAGAGTTAAGAGAGAAATTCTCGTAAGTGTAATTGGGAAATCTCCCCTTCCATTTTAAATAATAGAAAGGCAATTGTTCTCTGGTGGACGTAGGATTATTTTGATCCGAACCATGTTAAATCTTGTGTTCTTTCTTTTACGTTTCCGCTAACAAGAACAAATTGGCAATCCTCTTTTCCTGCGATTTTCCTAAGTACTGCTTCGTTAGGCCACCAACCAAGTAAAGCATGCCACTTTGTATGATATTTTAACTTTCCATATATGTTTCAAAGGCCATAAACTGTTTTGAGGCACCTGATTCAAATCTTTGTAGGCTGAACTTACTTTATAACTTCCACTAGTGTGCTTCTTCCATGAAAGAGTATCTTCCCCCTCTTGCAATCCTCTGCCTTGATCCAAGGTATTATAGAATTCTGCAGTTCTAGGCAGTTCCCAATCTTGAAGTAGTCTTCTGAATGTTAAGTTCCATCCTTGAATCCCCCATACATCCTTCACTGTAGCTCTTTGTTGTTGATTCAATGTAAAAATGTCAGGGAATAAAACCTTCAAGCTTCCTATTCCCAGCCAGTTATCCTCCCAGAATAATATTTTCCTTCCATTCCTTACATTAAAATTCAGTTTGGATCAAAGACTTGGCCACAGGTTCCTAATTGATCTCCATAAACTGGTTCCAAAAGGATTCTTCACCTCCCTAGTCATCCAGAAGCCTTCTTTTCCATACTTCACTTTTATCACCGTTCCCCATAGTGTTTGCTCTTCCCTTGTAAACCTCCACAACCACTTCAATAATAGACATTTGTTTTGCCTTCTCAGATTTTTGATTCTCAAACCCCCTTCCTGTTTACTGATGGTCAACTTTTTCCATTTAACTAAGTGAAATCCTTTCTTCTCTTTATTTCCATGCCATAGGAAATTCCTTCTCATGACTTTCATTCTCCTTTCTACAACAACAACAACAACAACAACAACCCAGTATATTCCCGCAAAGTGGGGTCTGGGGAGGGTTATATGTAGGCAGGCCTTACCTCTACCCAAGAGGGCAGAAAGGCTGTTTCCAATCGACCATCGGCGCAGGGAAAAGAAAAGAAAACAAAAACGAAAACAGCATTAGTTACACCAGCATACATCGCATATATAATTAACTAACTATAAGAGACATATGTACCATAAATAAATCGGCATACAATAATATTAAAACAGTAGCTACCAGAAATGACTACCATAAGAGAACGCAAACTAATCCTCTAAGGGTGGCCCTACCGCGCCTCACCCACCCCGGGGAAAAGAGTACGAAAGCTCTAGAATCCCCTATCCTACAACCCTTATACTGGACCTCCAGGCTGTCCTATCTAGGGTCATGTCCTCGGAAATCCGCAGCCTGGCCATGTCCTGCCTAATTACCTCTCCTTAGTATCTCTTACGCCTCCCTCTGCCTCGCCTCACACCGACCACCGCTAGCCGCTCGCAACTCCTCACCGGGGCATCGGGACTTCTCCTCCGCACATGCCCGAACCAACGAAGCCTCGCCCTTCTACACTTGCAGATAAAGGGAATAGGGACATCTTGTAGGTTGGGAGAGCGTCTAATACAGAGTTAATAAGAACTAGTCTACCTCCCAAAGAAATGTATTGTGCTTTCCATCTGGCTAACATCACATCTTTTTCCAGAACTCCATTCCATATGTCTTTGGATTTGCTTTTTGCTCCCAAAGGCATCCCAAATAGATAGTAGGAAAAGAACCAACTTCCTCTCCCAGAATACAACTTCCTTTCATTCCTTAATGTCCAATCAATACAATCTGTTCTTTGAATCACATTTGTTCTCTTTTACCCTTAGTCCTGTCCTGATCTTTCTTCCGTCTCAGCAAAATAACTCTTTACCTGATAAAGACATCATGTAGCACACACCAAAAGTGCTACGGATAGTTCCCAGAGTTGGGGCCACCACTGGACTATGTGATGGTTTCCAGTTTGTTTACCCAATTTTGTTAAAATTTTAGCAGAACCTTTACAATGGTGGTTGTGGTTCTACATAATATTGAAACTTCTTTGCGGTTGCCATTTGGTTATAGCAGGTGAGTGGGAAATTTTCTTTTTGTGAATTCTTGGCTATTTAAGCTTAAAAAGTCTCTTTCACAGATAGTGATACTGAAATTAGTTACTCTGTTGCAAGTTGATTTTTTTTATTCAATATATAGACTTAATTGAAATTAAAACACATCATGTTTCATCACAGCATAAGCTCCTATAAGATGAAACGACATAATCCGACAAGTTTTTTCTCCCCAATAAAATCATAAATAAAGCATGAGTCTTCCACCTTAAAACTCTAGCTTGGTTCTGCGCCAGTGCCTTGCTTAGCATTGTACCTGATAGTGTTGTCAGTCCTCATACGGATCCAGTAAGGAATGGGCCTGTTTTGCCTCTGCTTCTTCGCCAGTTTCTTCTTAATCATAAATGTCTATGTGACTGCGTTTTCACCGGTTGGAGATTCTCAGCGATAAGCTCTGATGCTGCTTGAACATTGAAACCCTCAATTGCAAGTTTACTATTGTAGCACTAAGTTCATACGCTTTTGGTGTTTTTGAATTTTCAGCAAATTGTGCGCCCATTTCAAAGAAGCATGCATTTTCACATCAACCTTTTTTGCTTCAGCACCATGGACCTTATCGTTTTGTTGCGCTTTTCTTTATTACAAACACTGACCTTATCTCTGTTTGTGTCTTGCTAGTGCTCGGTGGATTGGTAATCATGGATTTTCTATAGGGATTGATGATGTCACACCTGGGGAAAACTTAGCTAAGCAAAAACAAGAAGAGATTCATCAAAATTACAAGAAATGTGAAGATCGTATTCAACAATTTAATGAAGGAAAGCTTGCCGTGCAACCAGGCTGTGATGCTGCCCAGACTCTGGAGGCTGAAGTAACTATGGCGTTGAATAAAGTTCGTGACGACATAGGAAAAGTAAGAACAACTTATCTTTTCATGTGCTGCCTGTTTCCAACTAACATGCGTCACTTGTAGGGATTTTATCTATTTTACTGCTAGAACCTTCATGTCTTCGATCTCTTCCTAGCTTCTCTGACAGATAAAAGGAGGGAAAGCATGGACAAGGAGGCTTAGCCACAATATTTAAAAAAAAAGAAGGGCAGCTTGATGCACGAAACATCTTTCGTTCACGCAAGTTCTAGGGAAGGGCCGCACCCCGAGGGGTGTAATATTGGAAGCCTACCGTGATGCAAACATTAGTGGCTGGTTTCATGACTTGAACCTGTGACCTATAGGTCACTCGGAGACAACTTTACCATTGCTCCAAGCCTCCCCTTCCTTAGCCATATGCAAACATTTAAAACTTCAAGACCGAGTGAAGTGCTAAACTTGTGAAAGTAAAACAGTAAGTATAGAAGGCAAAGAGTTATGTTTGGCTGCTGACTGAAGTGCTCATCATGTAAACAGCAGCTCGAATGGAACACTATAAGTCAATCTGAATAAACTATATCTGATGATGTTAAAGTTCAATTCGTCGATTAAAGAGTTGTGCCTACTCCTTACCCATATAAAGTATAGGAAAACCTGTGTGCATCAAAGCCTTCAAAATCCAGGAGCCTCATTTAGACATAATCCTGAAAAAGCAGCCCCCCCTGCAAAATCTACTGTCCTAAGACCCTATGTTTCCATAGTTTTTTTTTGTGCCTCTTCCCCGGTCTTCTATCAAAAATTAATTAGAAAAACCCTTGCCAAATTGCACAAACCATTTTATGATTTAATCAAATTGCGGCCAATTATATGTGGATTTATACATTATATTCATGCTCTTCTCCTGGAGAACAATGTCTCCTTGCATCAAAGAAGAGAGCCCAGTCAGTGATAGTGCCAACTTGTAATGAGAATTTTCTTCCTTAAAGCAAATCGTCGCTTTAAGGTCCCACCAACCAATCTATGAAAAAAAAAAAGAAATTGAGTGGTCATTTGCATCCAAGGCCTGCCCCAAATAATATTTAGAGTTAGGAGGCATACTTCTTTGCAGTCTCTTTGTTTCCTCTTGTACCTTTCTCCCAGAGATATATAGTTGTTGTGATGTTTAGTTATTAACTCATAATGTCACATTTTCATACGGGATGATGGAGCAAATTTGCCTGAATATGAAATTTTTTACAGATTTGTATGAAAACACTACATTGGAGGAATAGCCCTCTGATCATGTCACAGTGTGGTTCAAAAGGATCCCCAATTAACATAAGCCAGATGATTGCATGTGTTGGTCAGCAGTCCGTTGGTGGTCGTCGTGCTCCTGATGGGTTCATAGATCGAAGTCTTCCTCATTTTCCTACCAAATCGAAGTTTCCAGCTGTGAGTACTTCATGTTACATTATCAGTTTATTTGTTATTTTCTTGATCTTTAGTCATCGATCTTCCGACAAGAGCTCAAGGTCTTTTCTTGTACGCCTACCTATACTAGTAGTAGGTGGGATCCCTGAGAACATCCTCCTATTCTTGTCATAACTGTGTTCACTTTTTTTTGTTTTCAATCTTTTCAATTAAATTTATTAAGCTGCATCAGTTTGTTGCTGCCGAGGGTCTATCAGAAACAACCTCTCTACCTTATACAAGGTAGAGGTAAGATCTGAGTACACCCACCCTCCCCAAACCCCACTTATGGGATCACGCTGGTATGTTGTTGTTGTTGTCTGTTGCTGCCATACAGTTATCATGATTCTGTATCTAATTCTTTATGTGACTGTCTTCGGTAACACAGTGCCATATATAGTTATTTCAGCGGACTACACGTTAGAATTTTTTCTCATTCACTTACGTGGCTGTACTTGTAATATTAAATGATTGACCGGATGCCTTGGGTGAGATGCCTTTTGCAGATAGTGCTAATGACTGTTGTGTCTATCTATTCTACCAATGGAATTTCACAGCTGCCCACTCGTTAGCTATTGGTTTATCTATTCTACCAATGGAAGTTAACCTCAGCTCAATTGCCTCTCGTATATTCTAGTTACTTTGAGTTGGCTGAAGAAATGGTAATGAACTGGAAACCTAATAAGAGTGGATAGATGTGGTGCTTTTGAACACAAAGGATGATTCTGAATTTTATAAAGGAACACATTCTTTGCTGGCTGCTATCTGTTGTGGGGAGAACAACATTTCTTTGGTGGGGCCGAGGGGAAGACTATCCTAGGGACTAGGCACATTTACCATGTTCTGCAGCAAGGGTAGATGGGCTCTCCATGTCACGGCTGGATCTACTGTGAGATCCCAGAATTATTCCTTTGATAAGCCATTATATGTAGGTCTAAGTGGTCATGTGGTGCACTATCTTTGGTTCCAGGAATGGGGAAGGGAGGGGACGGTTTACTTCACTTAGGTTAAGTATTAATGATATAAAAATAAGAGAGAGAAGCAGATACTTCGTTGGTTTTGACAATTTGATGATTATAGGACACACCTATTTATAGGTGTCAAATGGAAGACTATCCAATTTCTTTGTAGTTTCCTGGTAAGACATTCCTTTTAGATTTTGATCTTTCTTTGTTTTATTCAATCACTTTTTAAGTGATTGGTTAAAAACTGAGATATAGTGACGGAGAGATGGGAATAAATTATATGACATCATGGAGAACATTGATTGCTCAGAAGCTTGGTGTATGACTGGGTTGAGAGAAGGACAAATATTTTATGCTGCATGTCAGTGAGTAGGAAGGTGCTTTTATGGTTGTGTCAGCTGCCTTTAAATGGTTTATTCAGATTCATCAATTGCAGTTATGTTATTTTAAGCAAGAGATGCTTAAAGTAATTATTGTTGTTACTTATGCACTCAATTGTACAAATTGCTTGTACGTAGATGCTGATTACAGTTATGTTTTTGGTCCAGGCTAAAGGGTTTGTAGCTCATTCCTTTTTTGACGGTTTGTCAGCAACTGAGTTCTTTTTTCACACAATGGGAGGAAGAGAAGGCCTTGTTGATACGGCAGTACGGATTTCCTCTTTCAACTTATTTGATGGCGTTACTCTTTTTTTCTCATTCGGATTTTTGATATGTTTACCTGAATTCTTCATGTCTGCCTTGACATACTTGTATGGAACGGATGTGATATAAATGCGGATACTTGTAGATTTTTTGAAATGCGCTAAAAATTAACATAAAGATTGCACAAACTTGTATCGGATGCTTAACACACCTGTATCAGATATGAGAGTGCATGTAACATAGGATGTGTCCGGATCCAACAGATTCTTACTGATGTCTTCCTTTAAGTGTCAAGGCTAAGGTTTTGCCAGTGTAGGATATTCATCCATTTTGATCGTCACAGGTTAAAACTGCTGACACCGGATACATGTCTCGTCGACTTATGAAAGCTTTAGAGGACCTTGCTGTTTATTATGACAACACTGTACGAAATGCCAGCGCAAGTATAATTCAGTTCATGTATGGTGATGATGGCATGGATCCTTCACAGATGGAAGAGAAAAAAGGCCGTCCTCTGAACTTTAGCAGATTATTTATGAAAGTTAAGGTATGAGCTTCAATTTTTTAATAGAATCCTCAACAGTTATATGGCGAAGGTTAGAAAATTTTGACAATAATTTCTATTTGTAGGCAACGTGTCCTTCTAGAGGTGAGAAGGGTTTGTCTTACTCAGAAATCTGTGAGATAGTCAATGAAAGGCTCTCATATCATGATATGAGTCCTGAAGGGGGTTGCTCAGAGGCATTCCGGGCTTCATTATCAGATTTTCTGATTAAAAATTTAGCTGAAACCTTGAAGAGATTACGGGAAGCCCTCTTATTGAGTGGAGAGCAGTATGCAGGGGGTGACCGTGAATATCTTGAAAACGTTGCATTAAACATATCTGGTATTACAAAGAAGCAACTACAGGTAAATAGATTTAGAAGTTCCTTTTTGCCGTTCTCAAGGATTTTTGGGTAATTCCTTGCTCCAACTGTAAGGGGTTTACTAACAGAACTTTGAGCAACAATGAAGTCACTACCTGATTTTTTTCCTTCATATATATATTGGTTATCCTTTAAGATGTGAAGTTATATTATAAAACTAATATCATTGAGTATGATGCCAGATAGTTATTCAGATGTAGCTCATTATCTTGTCAGGAGTTCAATATGACATGTTTTCTATTACTGCTAGACTTAAAATTCTTATGGCTACTATATTATTGATAGAAGTTTTCTGATTGGCCAAATATAAATGAAATAAATAGCAAGAAAAAGCAAGAATTAAATCTTTGTTGCTCCTTGTGGAAACTTTATATACTTCGATCTAGCCATTGTATGTGGCATTATTTGCTTTCCCAAGTGGATTCAATGAACTTTTATTTGCATTTCGCACTAATATAACAAAATATATGGGTTCATAATCTTTTTCAAAAGTTCTGAGTGCCCTTGAATGATAAAAATATGAAGTATGTGAACAGAATATGGCTGTTCTGCTTCACATACTGTAAAGGCGATACAATTTTGATTACTGTGAAGATTTGCATAAAACAAAATGAGACTAGGAAGTAATTTATTTTCAATCAAAAGTTTCATACACTAATTTGTCTGAAGTATCGAACAAGCTTTCTTGCTTAATAGTGAATACTAAATTCAAGTTTAACTGGATCACGGAGAAGTGTTTGATGATATGTCTCAAATGCTAACCAAGTATATTTAGTTCTCTACTTAGGAAAATATTTCTCTTTTAAATGAATTTGTGTCTTAGTTTCAAATTTACAAAAAAGTAAGCCCAGTAACGGGAAAAGTCAAAGTTAAAGTCTAATAGATAAATGAATATGAATTCTTCAAATTTTGAAAGTCATATACAACAGTCTTTTTAGTTGAAGTGTCAGATATTTAGGAAGTCCAAATTTAGAAAGAGCGTCGGCAAGCAAAGCGGTTATTGACCTTGTTGTGCCACATTTTCTGTAAACCATCTTATGTTGCACTTTTTCTGTCAGTATTTTTAAAATCAGTGCTCTCCATGTAAACACGAGAATGTTATCCTATATTAACTGTTCTGCTAGCCAAAATCATTTAAACTGGAATCAAGGAATAATTCTACAATATCCTCTGTAGTAGGACGTGAAAATAAAGAAATAGCATGTAAAAATTGACATGCTGTGTCGTGTATTCTAGGAAAAGTTGGGTATCAAAACAGGTTACAAGACCTACTAGCTGTACTTAATTGAGCGAATACTTTCAATTGAAAATTTAGGAAAAGAAAGAAAGGAGAAACTTAGAGAAGTCTTTTCTACTTTAAAAAGAGAAAGTATCTGTAATCAGTGTTGTCAAAGGCGCGCTTAAAGCGCGCTTAAGCCCTAAAGCGAGGCTCAGAATAGGTTGAGCGCTTCGCCTCGCTTTGTGGGCGCTTTAGTATCGCATCAAGGCTCTTACGCATACTTTTGCTTGCCAATGAGTGTAATCCTGAAAAGGCATCATTAAACAATTGATATTTCATTTTATCATCATCTTTTTTCAATTTCTTTCACCGTATATTTGTTATTCATGCTTATAATTATTAGTCTTAGACTACATATACATATTTTTACTTTTTCTCTAGTTGCGCCTTTTTTCATTAAAGCCCACTCTTTATTTGCGCTTTGCGCTTAAAGCCCCAACAGACCTTAGAGCTTTTTTGCGCTTTTCGCCTTTTATAACACTGTCTGTAATTTCCCCAAGCAATTAAGTTACTAATAGCAATGTGTGATGTGTGGGTTTTTATTTTTCCTTGCTTCTTTGTAGGTGTTCCTCAACATGTGCATCTCTCGCTATCACCTGAAAAGGCTAGAATCGGGAACTGCTATTGGTGCAATTGGAGCTCAGAGTATTGGGGAACCTGGGACACAGATGACATTGAAAACCTTTCACTTTGCTGGAGTTGCAAGCATGAGTATCCTTGTTTATTTGGAGCTTAATTTTGCATCTTCAAGTTGGTTTTTTTGGATAGTCTAGACGGGTTTTTATCATATCATCCTGTTTCTTTAACTCTTTGGTAGACGTTACACTTGGAGTTCCTCGAATAAAAGAAATTATAAATGCAGCAAAAAAGATCAATACTCCTATTATTACTGCAAAACTTCTGTCTGCTGCTAATTTAACTGCAGCAAGGATGATTAAAGCCCGCATTGAGAAAACTCTTTTGGGACAGGTAAGTTACTTGTATTTGCTAAATCTTTTTAGACTTAATGCCTCAGTTGACACGTCAACTTATTCCGTTTTGCAAAGCTGGCTCCTAAGTTCCGTTTTTTTCGTTTCAACACCTGTTTTTGGTAAAAACACATTTCAAACGCTTCTGAAATAGAAATAGAGCGTATCTCTCAATCGCTCTTATGTGTTATACACATCGTATAACTTTTTGACACATCACAGACAAAAGAATGACACGTCAAGGCATACTATAATTGGCAACATATTCATCTGGAAACCATTCCTCTCCTTCCCCTTGACTGCCTCTTTATTCGCTAACTCCAACCACCACTCCCTTGACGACCTTATCTCCTTTGTACCTTCTCTACGTTCTCATCTCCTCCACCATTTATCACTGCCAGCGCCCTCAAGCGGGGCATCCCAACAGCACCAGGCCTCCACCTCTTACTCACCTCCACCCTCATTGACCACTGAGCATATTGCCTCCACCTAAGTTGCTTGGACTCGGGAGCGGGTGTCCGATACGGGTGCGGATCTAGGGGTTGGATCTTTCATGATCTAAATTTTAAGATTTGGGGTGCAGATTTAGGTACGTTTGTGGGTGCAATCACTCGGCTAAAATAATTCAAATATCTAAAAATAGAGTAATATAAAATATTATTAAATTATGAGACAATATGTGAAAAACTTACAAGGTATTCCGAGGAGGAGAAAAATATCAATCAAGAGGAGAATCTGAGGAGATCAAAGGAAAAGGAACGAATTTGTTTTTATGTACAAGGTATTTTATTTTCTTCAAATTCATCTTGGCATTTATTTTGATTTAAAACATCATTGTATCTGTCCCGAATTTCTCCGTCGATTTTGGCCAAAGTACGCAAAATCAATTGACCAAATCCATTACGGATCCTACACCCACACCCATGTCGTGTCAACACGGGTGCGGCACCGAAAGTGAAGAGTCCAAGCAACTTAGGCCTCCACTATTTCCTTTCTTGTATACTGTTCACCTCCACCCGCCTACAGTGCTCCTTGTGACCCACCACTGCCCTCCTAGCCATTTTGCATTCTTTGTTGACCGGCAGGATCCCTGTTTTTCAATCGCGAATCCAACCTCCTACAACTCTTAAAGGTCCGGTCTGCTCTTGTTGGCTTCAAAATTCAAGTTGGGTAAGAGTGGTACGGATAGAACTCAAAGGATGGGATTTGGAGTTGGGGATATTGAAGATCATGAGGCATGGGGAATTTGGTAATTTGATTATTTTGACCTTTGGTTTATAGGCCAATTCTACAGGAAATATTAAATTTTGATGGCAGCAGAAAGCATAGCAGTGTTTGGAGAGTGGTGACCAAAGAAAAAGAAAGTAGAAAGAAAGATAACCGGGATGATTTTCATATTTGCGCTCTCCACACATGCTTTTAAGCCACATCATCGGAACCATGCCACATGAGCATGGTCAATGGTTGAAGGTGTTTAAAATATGTGTCTGTACCAAGTATAGGTCTTTAAATGGGAAAAAGGGGAGCCGGGGGCCGTCTTTGCCGATCGGGACAAGTGAGATGTCAATTTAGGTATTAAGCAGTCTTTGTTATGATAGAATAGGTGCTTAGTCACTTGAACTGCTTACTGTGCAAGAATGCTGCTAGAGATGGTTGCCTTTTCTTTTTTTTTTTTACTTCATAGTTTGCATCTTTAACTAAATCATTGATAATAACACTACCGAGCCCTAGTTGGATTGCTACACTGCTTCTTTCTCAGAAGCTTTTGTCAAATGACTCCTATAATAGCCTTACATTCCAGTACACTAGGCTTCTCAATTGAAAATCTACTGAAAGCAACGTCGGCAAGAACTCAAATTTTAACTTTGGTATAACTCATGCAACATTTTCAACTTTCTACATAACTTATGTAGCATTTACTTGTTCTGGAAAATATGAAGTTCATGAAAAGCTACTTAAAATCTGTAAAATATTATGCATAATATTAAAAATATTCCTTGCCCTGTTTAGAGCAATATATTTTGATCCCTGCCATTTCTTCTTCCACTCAAACCTCCCTGATTAATTTGTGAAGCTCTCATAATGGCATTGAACTAAGTACTTTGTGAAGAACATTTATTTCCTATGTAGGTGGCTAAGAGTGTAAAGATTGTGATGGCGTCTCGATTAGCATCAATTGCTATTACGCTAGATATGGAGACAATTCAGGTGTCACAGCTGTGTATTGATGCGTATACTGTCAAGCAATCGATTTTGCAGACCCCAAAAATAAAACTGAAAGAACAGGTGAGAAAGTTGTGTTTCTGGTTCGGCTGCTTATCTATTAATGATATCTTATTGGGTAAAATTCCTATTTGCTGCAGCAAGTAAAAGTTTTGAACCCCAGGAAGCTGGAAGTTTTTCCTCAGGCTAATAAAGATAAACTGCATTTTGAACTTCACCGGTTGAAAAATAAGCTTCCTGCTGTTGTTGTGAAGGTATGACAATTATCAAGACTTAAATCAAATTAAATCTGTGGGTTTTTGTCAGAACTACTCTGTTCACTTCAACTTGTAAATCTTGTCGGGATGTCAGGGTATTACTACGGTTCAAAGGGCTGTGGTGAACAAAGAACAAGAAAGAGATCGTAAGAGTGATGTCAAAGGAGAAACATATGAGTTGCTTGTTGAAGGGTAAGTTTTATGTACGGCTTCGGCATTCTACAATTAGGGGCGTGCATTCGATTTATCGATTCGATTTATCGATTCGATTTTGACTCTTATCGATTATCGATTTGTACATATGCTTATCATTATCGTTTCAATAATTTTTCGATTTAATCGATTTCGATTTATCGCTTTTTGGGGCTTATCCATTCGGTTATAGATTACACCAATAAAAAAATTTGCGGGACTCCACAGAAAGTATATCGCTACAAACACGCCTAACTAATATGGACAAAAAGAAGCTAAAATAAGACGAACATCATTTATGACATAAAAATTGTGTCAACAAGCACATGCAATGAAACTAAAGTAAAGGATCAAATGTATTACACTAATGCTCCAACGGTATAAAAAAAATATCATCACGACTAATTTTTTTTTCCATTAATTTGAACTTCATTCCCTTGAGCTTTAAATATGATAATTCCTTAAATGTGGTAGAGAAAATAATAGGGTTAGGGACTTAGGATAAAGGAAAGGGTATTATAGAATAAGGGTAAAAAAAAAAATTTAAAAAAATTTAAAAAAGTTAATTTTTTTTCTTTTTAGTAAATCTTATCGGTTTATCGATAAACCGATAAACCGAAGAGGACAAATCGAAATCGAAATCGATAACTCGATAAGGAAAATTTTGAAATCAAAATCGAAATCGATAAATCGATAAACCGATAACAAATAATCGATTCGATTTATCGATAAACCGATTCGAATGCACACCCCTATTCTACATCATTTGGTTGTGCTCTGTTTGGTGTGGCAAGCGGGTTATTCACTACAATATTCTGATAACTAGATGCATTCAAGATCTCAGAACTTATTTCTCTTTTCGGAAGAGGTTCCAAAAGTTATTTCGCTTTCATATACCTTATTCTGTTTTGTTGAATTAAAGAATAACCTAAGAGGAGGGCTAGTTAGGTTATCAAAAACGTTGCACCAATCTAGAGAATTTGAAACCTCCTTCTCAAACAATTGCTTAAAGTGCAGTAGATTAGAACTTGGGTCAATCTTAGTCTTTGTAACCTCCTTTTGGACAGATCCTTTTCAGCCAGGGTAGTCTCGGGCTGATAATTGTCTTCAATTATTTATAGCTCTAACATTAGATATTCATCTAATTGTATCTATCAAAATAAATTGGTAAGTCTTAATTTTAAAAGTATATTCATTAGCAAACATAGTGTATTTAACTAGTCAATGGCTACAAATACACATTAAAATCCAGTAAAGTTGTTGCAAATTTGTCTGCTATTTTTTTCTTTGGGACTTGCATATGCATGCTATGTTTGCAATTAATGATTTAGACATAGTCTCAATATCATAACAGTACACCAAACTAATTTAAAAATTAAATGCAATTATGATCTCAAATATATGAAAGAAGACAAAAAACTGTAACTGCGGGCTACATTTTATGTCTATGCAGGCAGCGTAAGGCTGTTGGCTGTTACATGAAAATTACTGTTCTACCAAGAATCTTGAGGCTTTGATACCATATTGAAGCGTCTCACCTGCCTCATCTAAAAGTTTAAGTTGTTAGAAAGAAGATACACTGTAAAATATTTATTTATCTATGTAAATTTAGGCCTGTTACATTTTTAAAAATCAAGTAAGGAATAACTATGAAATTTGTCTTTTCAATTGGAAAAAGGTAATTAATGGAACAATTTTAATCACGAGATCATGATTTCGAGCTGTTTTGGGGCTGGTTTGTTGCAGTTAGATCATTTAAAAAGATTTGAAAGGATTATAAAGTATGTGCAGAAAATCTGTATCTGTTTGTTTGATTGAGAGGTTATCTGGAAGGCTAGCAACTCATCTAATCAAATTTTATTTCAAAATAATATTGTCTAATATAGTTTCGAGGATCTTGTGAAGAAGTGTACAAGAGAGTAACAATCCTACCTTACTGTTTTGGTTCAATTTTCAGCAGCTTGGGCTTTTGGTTTTCTTTTCTGGGACCCCATGATCCAGTTAGTTCTTGCAATAAAAAGTCCTTCCATACGATACCTGATTTGCTCTTTCCTTTCTGCAGTACCGGTCTCCTAGCCGTAATGGGCATTGACGGTGTTGATGGGCGTAATACAAAGAGTAATCATATAATGGAGGTGCAACAAAGATTAGGCATTGAAGCAGCAAGGATCTCTATAATTGATGAGATTAACTATACCATGTCAAGTCATGGAATGACAATAGACTTGCGGCACATGATGCTTCTAGCAGATCTGATGACATATAAGGTAGTTCTCCTGGAAAATTTCTCTTCATCTAAAAACATGTTGGACTCCTTTAATGTCCGATTAACAAGTTTAATGGACACTCCTTGTTTTTCTTTCATAGGGTGAAGTTCTGGGAATAACCAGACATGGCGTTCAGAAAATGAAAGATAGCGTACTGATGTTAGCCTCATTTGAGAAGACAACCGACCACTTGTTTAATGCATCTGTAAATGGAAGGGATGATAAGATAGAAGGAGTTAGTGAATGCATCATCATGGGCATACCAATGCAGATAGGCACTGGGATGTTTAAACTTCGCCAATGGTATGTGTTTGATATTTTGGCATGAAAATTTTAATCTTGAACCTTAACGTATCTTATATGTGTGTCGTAATCTATGTTGCGCGGACTCTAATGTAGCCGTACCCGTGTCGGATCCTTCAAAAATGCACTACTTTTGGAGAATCCGACATGTATCCTGACACATTTTCGAAGAGTCCGAGCAACATAGGTCGTAATTATTTGAATAAGCTAATCACCAGAAGCTCTAAAGAGAGAAAATTGATTAGTCTACACAAGCTTTAAGGTCTTGTTGCTAGATCAGAGAAGTAGTATTCTGAGGAATGGTTTCTTTTCATATAATAATCTAGTGTTGGCCTATCTTTGCTTCCGACTGATGCAGGACGAGAAGGGAGATGGGATAAATGGTAGAAAATTAAAGAAAAGTGGTCGAACTAGAGAAGAATAAGATAAACCACAGAGATTTCTATCATAGGGTTAAGTCACTCTTTTTTGTGCATGTTTCTGAAACAAAATAAACAAAGTCTTATTAATAGAGTAGGGGGTCCTAAACAAGATTTTCTATTTTTTTCCAATTACGTGCAGTTATTGTAGTAGCTCCTAAATCCTAGCTGCATATTAAAGTGACTTTTCTATCTGTGGTGAATCTCTAAAATCCAATGAAATTCAAACGTCTGCTTTGGTAGGGTAATTCCAGAATAACTTGCTTATTTTGATCCCTCTACTTATCATATTTTATCCTTTATTCCTGCCCTCTTCTCTTGTCATTCTTCTGAATGTTTTTGTAGTTTGATGTTCTTCGTGTAGTCCAAATTAACTAATCCCTTGTTTCCCGATGTTTTGTCTTTTCTTTGTCTATGCCAGTGTTCAGCAGGTTGAGCTGAATTATCAATCAGCACCTATGTTACCCTAGGACTTCTAAATGAATTTGTCTGGTTCTGCAAAGTTAATATTTTGTCAATGCCTCAATGGCACTTGGGAGGCGCTGCTGAATTCTCATGGAAGGATAATGGCAGAGGTAAAGATGAATTTAATATGAGCAGAATATGCACTCTTTTTGTGGCTTGATATTTGGATGCAGCTACTTGTTTTCTTCTCCCATTGCATATTGTGCATCAAAATTTGTTTTTACAGTTCCTAATCTGGGAACTATTCTTCAAAATGCTTTAATGGATTGTGTATTTACATTTCTGCCCTTTTTCCTTCAGCTTATTGTTTTCCTTCTATTTTTCATGGGGCACCCACTCTTGGGGTTTGGGGGGGGGGGGGGATTGGAAAAGCTGGAGCATTGTCAGATGTTATTGGATATTATTTAGGTGCTACCTTTCTTGATTTAACCATCTCACCTTTTTATCTTCTTTGGCAGTGAATTTACAGGTAGACGACTTGCAATATTTCTTCATGTGGCATGATATGCAGATGCTAGCATTGACCATGCAACATCAGGTGAATTTAAAAGAAATCGTGAAAGGAGGCAGTCTTACCAACACCTGGAAGATTGGTATCATCAACCATATGATGTAGAAAGTTACTTTGGCCCCTGTTGGTAATCATGTTTACGGGTGACACTGTTTTCATCTTTATTTAAGGCAAAAAGTAACGTCGGGAGTCCCTCCTCCAGCCTGTGGTAACACATCCTTATGTTGCTCCATGGTTGCTGATGCAGATTTTATTAGTATTTTTTATGATGCATTTGCAAAAAGTCTTGGCATATTGATAACTCATATTGGGAATCTTCCCTCAGGGAAATGCAGAATGTCTAGTTATCCAACCATTTGTTAGAGGAATAGGAGTAGTGTACAGTCTGTGAAGCAATACAAGCAAATTAGGAAATTTGAATTATAATTCTGGGAAGAGGAATTTATGCTTTTGGCATAAATTTCCTAGTTTACGTTTATTCAGAGTCAAGATAGAAAAGTAACTTGTGAGAAAGGGGAATGCACTTTTTTGTTTTTGGAGTTCACCATTTCTGTACTTTAAATTTGGGGCAAGACTTTTCACATGTTTGAAGAGGTCAATGATGTACCTGTCACTTTAATAGATGTGTTCTGGACCGCAAAAAAATGTACCTTCTTTTTACAATGTTAAGGTGATGTAAATTGATTCTTTTGGCGTTCCATAACATTACATTTTTTCTACAACATTGCTATTGGTGTTGGTGTGTATTGTGTGTAAATTGGTTCCTTTTTGGCTGAACCAATTGTTGGCGATAATTTTTCCCTTTATTGGACTGTGTGCTCTATGCAGCGACAAAGGCAAGATCTTTATATGTTGATAGATACCCGAAAGACTGAGTCCTTGGGGGAGAGGGAAAGAAGGCATTACTAGTCGGCCACTGTTTAAAAAGATAATGCAAATGACCAAGATATTTCCCATCTTCAGTTTGTGGATAAAAATATCTCGTCAGCAAGGTTTAATTCTTAAAGAAATCAAGAAATATGGTGTATTACTTAATACAGAAAGGTCTTGATGTACCAATAAAAGAATTTTATTTTAG
Organism: Nicotiana noctiflora; assembly: GCA_032618575.1. Lineage (NCBI taxonomy): Eukaryota > Viridiplantae > Streptophyta > Magnoliopsida > Solanales > Solanaceae > Nicotiana > Nicotiana noctiflora. Next base: position 108,358 of record JASVEL010002898.1, read on the forward strand.
GGCCATAAACAAGAATTTAAGATGATTTATATTTTTTCGTATGCTAATGTCCATACTATTTTCATGAATTCAGGTGACGGGCTTCGAATTGCCTAAAAGTTTGTCGGCCCATGTGAAACAACTTGATGAACAATAGTCATTGTTTTGCCTTGATTGTTCTTGGGTTTTTGGTATTTTAGGCTATAAAACAAAAATTCAGTATGATTTTTAGTTTTTCGTGTGCTAACGTCCATACCATCTTCGTGAATTCGTGCGACCGGCGTTGAATCGCTTAAAATTTTATGGGCCTATCAGAAACGAAGTAATGAAAAATAGTCATTACTAATGTTCATGCCATCTTCATTAATTTAGGAGATGGAATCTGGATCGCCAAATTTTTGGATAATGAATAATAAATCATCTCTTCGTTATGTCTGTTACTCTTTTTTAATGTTTTAGGGCTATAAAACATGAATTTATGACGATTTCTAATTTTTCGTGTGCTAATATACACGCAATTTTTATAAATTCAGGCGTAGCACTCCGAATCGCTTAAACGTTTGTGGGCTTATTAGAAACGACATAATGAACAATAGCCATTGCTTCGCTATAATTGTTCATCATTTTTTGGCATTATAGGACCCTGCAAGAGAAATTCAGAACGATTTATAATTTACGTGTCCTAATGACCATGCCATCTTTCATCAATTCAAGTGACGAGCTTTGAATCGCCTAAATTCTTTTGGGTTCATAAGATACAACCTAATGAAAAATAATCATCATTTTCTTTTCATGACTGTTCCTTGTTATTGGGGTTTTAGGACCATAAAACAAGAATGTAGGATGATTTTTAATTTTTCATGTGTCCACGCTATTTTCATGAATTCGGGCGACGGTCTCGGAATCATCTAATATTTTATGGGTCCATCATAAATGACCTTATAAATAACGGTCATCACTTTGCCAAAATCGTTCCTTGTTTTATGTCATTTTAAGACCATAAAACAGGAATTTAGGACGATTTCTAATTTTTCGTGTGCTAATGTCCATGCCACTAGAGTAACAATCCTACCTTACCGTTTTGGTTCAAAATTTTATGGGCCCATCAGAAATAACCTAACGAACACTAGTCATCACTTCGCCATGACCATTCCTCATTTTTAGCGTTTTAGGGACAAAATCAAAATTTTGGACGGTATTCCAACTTTTCTTATGCTAATGTCTATGCTATTTTCATGAATTCGGGCAATGGGCTCCGATTCGCCAAACTTTTATGTGCCTACCAAAAATGACCTAATGAACAATAGTCCTTGTTTCGTCCTGACAGTTACTCGTTTTTTTTTACTTTTTAGGACCATAAAAATAGAATCCAGGACGTTTTTTGATTTTCCGTGTGATAATGTCTACGCCATCTTCTTGAATTCGGACGATCGGCTCCGAGTCGCCTAAAAGTTTTTTGGCCCATCATAAAAGACCTAATGAACAATAGTCATTACCTCTCCATGATCGTTCCTCTTAGCGTTTCAGGTCCTTAGATAGTAATTCAACATGAATTTCAATTTTTTGTGTGCTTATGTCCATGCCATCTTCATGAATTTGGACAACGGGCTCCAAACCGCCTAAATTTTTGGGCCCATTAGAAATGACTTAATAAATAATAGTTATCATTTCGTCATGGCCAATCTTCAATTTTTGACGTTTTAGGGCAATAAATAGGAATTCAAGACGATTTTTAGTTTTTCGTATGCTAATGTCCATGCCATCTTCATGAATTCGGGCGACGAGCTCCAAATGACCTAAAATTTTGCGGGCGTATCAGAAACAACCTATTGTGCAATAGACATCCTTTTGCCATTGCAGTTCCTTGGCTTTTGGAATTTTTAGGATCATAAAACAAGATTTCCGGACTATTTCGAGTTTTCCCCTTACAAATATCCATGTCATCTTCATGGGTTCGAGCGACGGGCTACGAAATGCCTAAAATTTTGTGTGCCCATCAGAAATGACCTAATGAATAATAGTCATAACTATGCCATGATTGTTCCCTATTTTTGGAGTTTCATGTCCATAAATAGGAATTCTGGACGATATTCGATTTTCGTGTTTCAAATGTCCAAGCCATTTTCTTGAATTCGGGCGATGGGCTCCGAATCGCCTAAAATTTTGTGGTCGCATCACAAACGAACTAATGAACAATAATTATTGCTTTGCTATGACTGTTCCTCGTCTTAATAATTTAGGGCCATAAAACATGAATTCAAGACGATTTCCAATATTTCGTATGCTAATGTCCACCATTTTATAAATTTGGGCGATTGGCTCTGAATCAACTAAAAAAATTTGGGCCCTTAAGAAGGGACCTAATGAAATGATAGTTATTGCTTCTCCATAACCGTTTCTTATTTTTTTGCGTTGTAGGACTATAAAAATTCAATACGATTTTTAATTTTTCGTATGCTAATGTCTATGCCATATTCATGAATTCGAGCGATCGGCCCCAAACCCCCTAAATTTTGAATACCTATTAGAAATGACCTAATGAATAATAGTCATTTTTTCTCCATAACCATTATTTATTTATTTTTTTGGTGTTTTAGATACATGAAATAGGAATTCTACATGATTTTTAATTTTTCGTGTGCTAATGTTATTCCTTCTTCATGAATTCAGGCGATCAGTCTCGAATTGACTATAATTTTATGGACCAATCAGAAACGACCTAACGAATAATAGCCATTGCTTCTTCATAACCGTTCTTAGTTTTTGGAGTTTTAGGGCCATAAAACAGGAATTCATTATGATTTTCGATTTTTCATGTGCTAATGTCCATGTGATCATCATGAATTTGGGCGACGGGCTCCGAATCGCCTAAGATTTTGTGATCACATCAAAATGAACTAATGAACAACAATCATTATTTTGCAATGATAGTTCCTCGTCTTGATGTTTTAGGGCTATAAAATAGGAATTCAAGACGATTTCTGATTTTTTGTGTGCTAATGTCCATGCCATTTCATAAATTCGGGCGATTGGCCCCGAATCGCCTAGAATTTTATAGGCCCATCAGAAATAAAAGAGTGAACAATAGTCATTTGCTTCACCGTGATTGTTCTTTGTACTTTGGTATTTTAGGACCATAAAACATGGATTTAGGATACTTTTTGATTTTTATGTGCTAAAAGTCCACACTATCTTCATGAATTTTGGCAACGGGTTCCGAACTGCCTAAAATTTTGTGGGCCCATCAAAAATTACCTAGTGAACAATAGTCATTTCTTCGCCTTGATCGTTCTTTTTTTTTCTTTTTTTGTTTGCGTTTGGGGTCTTAAAATAGGAATTAGGGACGTTTTTTTGTGTGCTAATATTCGCGGCATCTTCATGAATTCGGGTTAAAAGCTCTGAATCTCCTTAAATTATTATGTCACATCACAAACAATCTAATGTACAATAGCCATTGCTTCGCTAGGACTGTTCCTTATGTTTTATCAATTTAGAGCCATATAACATGAATTGAGGAAGATTTCCAATTTTTAGTGTGCTAATGTCCATGCCATCTTCATGAATTCAGGTGGGGGGTTTCGGATCTCCTAAAATATTGTGGGACTATTAGAAACGATCTAATGAACAATAGTCATAGCTTCACCATGATAGTTTATCGCTTTTTGGCATTTTAGAAAAGTTAGAATTTAAGACGATTTCTAATTTTTCGTGTGCTAATATCCACGATCTCTTGTGTTTGCCAGTGTTGAAGCTGACCTTCTTCTACTTCCCTAGAACGCATTGCTCACAAAAGTCAAGTGTGCTGATCTTCTCACCTTCCAAAAGGTTACGATTGCTCAACATCTTCGGTCCACTTGCGCTCATATG